>JAKCPI010004409.1:0-55753 GCA_023213315.1 Euborellia annulipes | reverse complement strand
TTATACATGTATATGGTGAGGTATTTGTGTAATGTGTTTGAATCGTATATATAAAATCGAAAAGTTACCCTCACCCTATTTAGCACATTTAATCCCGGTGGTGCGAAAAAGGCACCATTTTGTATATTATTATTTTTTTTTTCTCATTAACACTCACATTCACACAGTCTTTTCGGCAACCTAGGCCATTTAAGAATTTTAACGATACTCGTATGTTTTAATAAATCTATTGGGGGTTCAGGCATTTCTATTTAAGCCATTTGGAATCCAAATGCCTTAAATAAAATCATCGGACTGCCTGGGGACCGAACCCGTGACGTTCGGTATAGAAGGTAGGCACGCTACCAACTACTACAAACCCCGTGGGCGTATATTATTATAAAATCTTATTTTTCTAAAAAAGTGCGTGAAACAGATTAGTGGTGTTTATTTTATTATGAAGCCAAGACTCTATTCTCCATGAAATTTCACTCAATCACTTGTCAAAGTTTAATAGAAGGTCACAGGATTTGTCTAAAGTTGTCACTAATTATCACTTCTGAAATGGCATCGACTTCTCGAAGAAAAGAGTAAATTTCTACTTTATAATTACTTTATATATTCGCTCATATTCAAAAAAAAAAGGTGTCTCTTATGTTATTTCGAGAGTTACTAAATGATATCCAACAGTTAGCTTTTATGTCTATTTTGAAGTTTTAGAGATATAGGTCCATCTTTTTAAATGGTGCGAAAACGGACTACCCGGCACAAGGGATGTCAAAATTATTATTACCGTGGAAGGTCAACGCCTAAACACTACGTAGCGAAGAGGAAGGAAGTGGAATTAGTCCAAATTTTCGGCTTGTGGATTACAAAGAAAATACACATGAATAAAAGACATTATTATTATTAGGCCTATATTATTATTTTTATTTATTTTAATTTTAATTCCCACCCCTTTTTTAGACCGTTCTTGATTTAGGATTGGAACAACCTATCAAACCATTGACGCCAAACACTCTTAACGATTGAATCCGTCTTGTTTTAGGTTTCTTACTGATTCAAATTGCAAAAAAGAAATCGATATAATAAAAATATGGACGGCACTGATCGTTTCGACGAAAACAACCCCGTTTATCGGCAACATAGGTATTCGTTCGAAGAAATGGTGGTGGGCAATTCTTTCTTTCTTTAGTAAATAGATGTTTGTATCCAAAATGCCTGGCATCTGTAGAGATCCTGCAATTTGAAGCAGTAAGAAGCCTAAAGCAAGAGGGATTCAATCGTTAGGAGTGTTTAGAGTCAATGGTTTGATCGGTTGTTCCAATCAAAAACAAAATACCTTTACCCTCTAAATAAATAAAAATAATAATAATAGGCCTAATAATAATAATGTCTATTATTCATTTGTATTTTCTTGGTAATCCGGAAGTGAAAAATTTGGACCAATTCCATTTCCTTCCTCTTCACTATACACTCTTACGTAGTATATAGGCGAGGAACTTTTGACATCGCATGTGCCCGGTGGTGCGTTTTCGCACCATGGCCTAATTCGTCCTAAAAAAGAAATCGAGAAAAATGTGATTATTTCCATGTTTTAGGACCCAATCGTGACCACATATCAAAAAATCCATGACCAAAAAAGTTTTGGGCTTATATGGGTTAGAATCGCTTCCTAAATCATATTTTATCATTTTCAATTTCGCTTCACAATTATATAATTTGAGACATTGACGATGGAATGCGTTATGCAATCCGAAATATTTGCTAAATAAATTTTTTATTTTCTTAATTCAGTTTTTTACTAATTATTTTACTAATTATTTTTTTCATAACGAGAATACTCATCATAGAGGCGAAAGTCGTCCGAAATTCTACAATTCGAGAAAAGGCGTTTGCAAGTTTGGCAAAGAATGGAAATATATTTTCGCCACTTTGGCACTCAAAAGAGAAGACGTTTTAAGGTTTGGTAGGCTTAACTCAAAAATTGAATTTTCGAACTTCCGGCACTATGATTCTCAGCAGGCGATATATAGTTTTTAAAGTTGTGGTGTGCCAAATGAACAATCGTAGTAAGTAGAATTGCTATGATTTTGGCAATAAATAAAAATCAATTTGGTGAGTTTTATTTTCGGTATATTTCGGATGCATTAACAGAGATCCCTCATCATCAAATGTTGTTACAATAATATTAAAAATTTTCTCAAAACATTCTTTTATAAAATCTTAATCTTACCCAACTGACACTATGAAACCACATAAGGTGTTAACAAATTGTTTTATCGGAGCAATTTGTTGATTTACTGAGCACATACTTGGTAAGTGATTCAATCCCTAATGAGAGATTTTATTCTCTCTAATTATAATTAAATATGTTAATTTTTATTTTATAAAGTGATTAAACTCAGACAGGTCATTTGCATAGGGTCAAATAAAATACTTGGCCGGATTTAAAACGTTTTAACAAAGACTTGAGATTATCTATAAGAATTAAAAATTAAATAATCATTTTTATAGGGGTGTCTAATCAACGGTACGTTAGGATTATGAAATATTTATAAGGTTTTTTGTACCCCTCTATCAAAAACTCTGTATCAACTATTTATTTATTCACCAAATTGATTATTATTTATTGCCAAAATCTACCCACTTCTACGATATATAGTTTTTAATTAATTTATTTCATACTCATTCTCGTTTAATAGCTATATATGATATATATGCTTTAAAGCATGATTTAAAGCATTTTACTTTCTCTTACCTATGTATATATGTAATATATATAGAGAGAAAGTATTGGTTTCATGTCAAAAATTCGATGTCGAGATTTTGATGGATCTTCACGTTTTGAGGTCCCCTGAATCCAAAAAGTGGTTTTCGCGACATGGTCTGTCTGTGGGTGGGTGGGTGGGTGGGTGGGTGGGTGGGTGGGTGGGTGTGTGTTCAATTTTAAGGATGAAGGAATTGAGCTACGAGGTTGAAATTTTATATTTAAGTTAAACACCCCCGGGACCGGAAAAATAAGCTTTTAATCAAAATCGGCCAAAGAGTACTAGTACTTTACTGATGTACTTTTTCAATTTTTTTCGATTTTCTCAAAATTTGCTCCAACGATTTTTTTAAAATTCAAAAATCAATTATTTTTTAGATGCTCTTAAAAATGTATATTCTCATTTTGCGATTGAAATCTTCTGAAGACCACTTTACTCTTGTGTTTCATAGGAAAGATAGGAAAAATGGTTGCCATGGTAACAAAATATAAATATTTTCCCATACTTATAAATTTTACATCTGAATTCAAATGTACCGTACTGTCGGGAACTAAATATATTTCGACACAAAAAATCTGGTGTGACACACAGTGCACAACTTTCGATTACCGAAGGTAAGAGAAAGTTGTGTGTGTGCGCCAGTCACACCAGATTTTTTTAATTCATTGTTGCTACTCACATACTATAGGTGTAGGCAATTCGCTTCTATTTGATTGAACTCGTTTGAATATTTTAGCTAACTTCGACTTATTGCCAGGACAAAGATGAAGATCTGAAACAAAATAAAAATAATTAATTATCTATTCATTTAAACATATCAATATCTATATCTAATAAGAGGTCCCAAACTTTTTTGTCTCGTAGACCTAATGCAATGTTTTTCAGTTTTGACCCCCTGCTTAGCTATTTTAGCATTTATGAAAATTCAATTTTATTATAAGGACATCGGCCAATAATAAATACTTTTGCGTATTATCTGTTTTATTTGTAAATATTTCGATGGGAGGAGTTAACGATTTGCAAAACATCTGGTAAAATAAAATCTGTTTGTTAAAAATTAATTATATATAATGTAGGCCTATGTTCTATCCAATTTAGTGAATTGTACTGAGGATTATTCTATGTCATTGGAATCGAAATATTTACAAATAAAACAGAAAATACGCAAAAGTATTTATTATTGGCCGATGTCCTTATAATAAAATTGATCATCCTTACGGCCATCTGCAACAATTTATGAAAATTCATCAACTTCAAATGTCTAATTGTAGTGAGGTGTAGAAGAAAAAAAAATAAATAAAAAACACATATTAAATTTTATATATATATTAATGATACTGAAATTTAGTTACCGCTTTTTAGTGTGAGGAATGACGTTATGAACATGGGGCTTTGATAATAAATTTTCAATATTTGGCTTCATTTTGGTAAGGTTTAATCTTAAATCACCTTGGTTAATATTACATTGCCGAGGTAAAATTATGAAAAATAAATCAGATCGCCAGGGGAATGTCTAACTTAAATATACAATTTCAGCCTCATAGCTCAATTCCTTCATCTGGCCTTTGGCCAACCCCTCGTTGGGGGGAGTTTATATATATACATAGATTATTATTATTTATTTATTAAAAATTATTATAGTTGATTGGGATTCCCAATAAATTTTTGTTTTTTTTATTTCGCCCCCCCCTCCTCCCCTCCCCTTCTGCTTAAAATGAACCATAGAAAGACACACAGACACACACACAGAGAGAGAGAGAGAGAGAGAGACAGACAGACAGACCATGTCGCGAAAACCACTTTTTTTGGATTCAGGGGATCTCAAAACGTGTATATCCATCTCGACATCGAATTTTTGGCATGAATCCGATACTTTCTCTCTCTATATATATTAACATATATATAGAGGTAAGAGAAAATAAAAATAAATAAATAAAATGACTCACCGAATGGCAGCTGCAAGCCGGAAGCGATGAATTCGGCTCGGAGAACAGCAAAAGGTAAATTGGATGGATGCACTTCTGAAAAAAAAAGATATATTTTATTTGTAAATAAAATTTAAGACAATGAAGGTAATACATGCAAATGATTAAAATAAATTTAATAAGTATTAGTAAAATAAAAAAATTGATGGGCCCAAGTGCTGGTGGGAAAACTCGTCTCTCTTTGTTTGATTTGACTGTATCACACCCCGAGGAAATAACATCTTTCATATTCTATACCAGGGGTGGCCAAACTGCGACTCGCGAGCCACAAGAGGCTCTATGAAGGATTATTTGGAGCTCTCGATAAAGCGCGAAAAAAATCTCGTTTTTCAAAAAGAGGCGGAATAAATTTAGTTTTGCTAAAAAAAAGGTAAAATCATTTCCACAGGAGGGGCCAAAAATTCGCCTCCCTAAATAAAAGGTACTTTTTAGCATTCTTTTTAAATACGAATTTAATTGCGGCTCGGGAAAAATTTCAAATTTTGAAAAAGGTCTCGGACTATCAAGGAGCTTTGCCACCTCTGTTCTATTCTATATTTTTTTTTAAATTTAAAATCGAAATAGTATTATCAAAATTAAGAAGTTGTATTTAAATGTTAATCATTTTAATTTTAAAGAATATTTATTATGATTATGTCTGAGAATATTTTAAATTTTTTTTGCTTATATTTCCCCAATAACAAAAAGGATCCCTTAAGTGTTGTATGTTATATATATTATATATAACATACAACACTTAAGGGATTCGTTTTCTTATATTTTTATAAGCTTATATTATAGGCTTATAAAAATATAAGAAAAAGAATTAAAGTGATAATTAAAAATGTTGATTTTACCTATTTTATTTGCAGCTGAATTTTCTCATAACTATCCATTCCTCGTGACGAAATCCGGCCGAAATTTGGGCTCTCCTTTGGAGAAGGGTTTTTTACGGGGTCGCAGCCTTGCTAGTCCCCAGGTCAATTTAGTGGATGGCTCAGAGGCATGAACTCAGAGAACCTAGAACAAAGAATTAAAATATTGATAACTAAAATTTATTAAAATATTCTATAAAGCAAATCATACTGTAATGAATTTTATTTTAATGTTATTTAAGCAAAATTTAAAATATCATCTATATTCTATATTAAGGTACAGTAGAACCACGTCGCATAACGAGCAAAACAAATACAGTAGTAAAATAATGACTCTCATAACGAGCGACTTTTCGCATAGCGAGTACAAAACACGGACTCCTCAAAAAAAAGTATGTTCATTTAGTTTATGATTTGCCTTTTATATTTAATATTTGCGCACTTTTAAATTTAGTGAATACAATTCACAAAAAAAAAAAAATAAAATAAATAAATAAATTTATTTTAATGTAGCATCGTAGTGTCTCTTGTAATCGCACATTTTGTGTTATATTGTTTTAAATGTACATTGAGGGACAATATTAAGTCCCACCCAAGAGCTTTCTACTTGTGATAATTTCATTGTTTTGAAAAAAATATTATAAATTTTTTAATAGAAACTTTCATGGTTCAAAAACCTAGAAAATTTCCAATAAAGATTTTCACTTTCTTTTATAAAAACAATGAAATAATGAACAAATAGAAAGCTCATGGGTGGGACTTAATATTGACCCTCACTGTACATGAATAAAAATTAATTGAATTAATTATTAGGAAGATAATCAGGAAATAGATTTGTTATTTTTTGTGTTAAAGTTTATTAAATCTGTGCAAAAATGTCCCCGAAGAAAAAGCCACAAGAAAACAGTCCAAGAGAGCATTTTTTCTTTTACAATAATTTATATGAGAAAAATTGTTTCGCTTAATGAGTTTGATTCTGGAACAAATTAAACTCGTTAAGCGAGGTTCCACTGTATATATATATAACTATCAACCTAAAATGATAGTAAAGTTTATAATTAATTTGTAATTACCTTAATTTAAATAACATTTGTCTCCTTCGGATATTTTGATGTTTTGACTCTCGAGATCTTCGGTCAAGTTTTCAGTTTTGTTGCTAGCCAGAAGCTACTTGGCTTCCAGGTGATGTAAACAACTCGCATCCATATTTTAGCTAACTTCGATAAGTTGCCAGGTAAGAAAGAGGTGGATATCTGAAACAAAATAAAAATAAAGGGTCGGACTAAGCCGAGCGCACAACTTTGCACACCCACTCACTATTCAAGAAAAGAATATTGCCCCCCCCCTCTAGAGCCCCCCCCTAATGGTCCCATGTTTTACATATAGTAGGCCCTTTATATCATTTTACTCGGGAGAAAGTCTAGTTTCTGAATATATAAAAAAAATTATAGTTTATCTAAGAAAAAATATATATATATATATGATTTTGAAGGTTTACTTTTGATAAAATTGTTCTTTGTA
Organism: Euborellia annulipes; assembly: GCA_023213315.1. Lineage (NCBI taxonomy): Eukaryota > Metazoa > Arthropoda > Insecta > Dermaptera > Anisolabididae > Euborellia > Euborellia annulipes. The sequence continues at coordinate 48,643 of JAKCPI010004409.1, read as the reverse complement.
TAATCAATTCACAAAAATTTATTAACGTATATTCATGCATGTGTATATGAAATCAGAACAAATGTCGACTAATTTTTTTTGGATGGAAAAAATAATTATTGTAAATTGATTGAAATATATATTGATATCGTTTTTGATGTTATGATCGCGTGTAAAAATATGTTTTTATATTTCTTTTAGGCCTGATGATGGTCAGCAAGTTGACCGAACCTGAAACATATATCAGTCGCCAGCCTTAATAAATTTTCTGAAAATAAATGTTTAATATTTATTTTGTGTTCCGAATAACAGAACAATTTTATCAAAAGAATTACTTTCGTCGACAAAATCATATATATATATATATAACACTTTGGCAGTTTCCGTCATAAAATAAGAAAAAAATATTGCTCCCTCCCCTAGAGCCTCCCCTAATAGTCCGACGCTTACCAAAAGCTTTTCAGTTCTTGGCCTCTACCCCTAGTTTATGGATACAAAATTTCAAAACAATTGAACAAATAGTTTTTGAGTTTTCGTTGACGAAAAAAATTACCATAGACATACACACAGACATCATTCCAAAAACTACTTAAATGGATTCAGGGGACCTCAAAAGGCATTTTGGCACCTTCAGAAAAATTTCTATTTTTTTTACTATTACATTAACTTAGCAAAATTAATAATTATATAGGGGACGTAAATAAGTATTTTCTTTCAATTATAACAGATGACAAGTAATCTCAAAAACTCAAGATAAAAGTAAATAAGTTTGGCTCGAAGCACAGCAAAAGGCAAAGTGGAGGTAGATTTCAGAAAACAAAATGATCATTTTATTGTAAATGTAAATAAAATTTAAGGCATTTATATGATAGAAATAAATTTAGTAAATGTTTATTTTAATAAAATTAAAAATTTGTTGTGGCTCAAGTGATGGTGAAAAAAATCCATCCCTCCTTAGAATATATAAATAAATAAAAATGACTCACCGAATGGCAGGTGCAAGCCAGAAGCGATGAATTCGGCTCGGAGAACAACAAAAGGTAAATTGGATGGATGCACTTCTGAAAAAAAAGATTTATTTTATTTGTAAATAAAATTTAAGACAATGAATGTAATACATGCAAATGATGAAAATAAATTTAATAAATATTAGTAAAATAAAAAAATTGATGGGCCCAAGTGCTGTTGGAAAAACTCGTCCCTCTTTGCTTGACTTGACTGTATCCCACCCCGAGGAAATAACATCTTTCATATTCTATTCTATATTTTAAATTTAAAATCGAAATAGTATTATCAAAATTAAGAAGCTCTATTTAAATGTTAATCCTTTTAGAATATTTATTATGATAATGTATGAGAATAATTAAAATTTTCAGCTTATATTTCCCCAATAACAAAAAGGATCACTCAGTTCTTGGATAAGCTTATAAAAAATATAAGAAAACGGATTAAAGTGAAAATTACAAAATTTGATTTTACCTATTTTATTTGCAGCTGAATTATCTCATAATTATAAAGCGAATTGTGGCTGTTATATAAATTAGATTAATGAGATGAAGAGTAGCATAATTATCCATTCCTCGTGACGAAATCCTTATCAGAGAACCTGGAACAAAGAATTAAAATATTGATTAAAATATTCAATAAAGCAAATCATACTATAATGAATTTTATTTTAATGTTATTTAAGCAAAATTTAAAATATCAAATCCTAAACTATTTACTTAAGAGATAGAAAATCATTTTTTTAAATATAGAACTAACTATAGCTGCATTTTCTCATTTGATGCTACCCTCCTATCGTTTAAAAATTTAAATTCCGACTCATTTGCTTTAGTTTAGTCAGGCACTGTATGTACTGTATGTATATATATCCACTGAATATAATAAGGCGAAGAAAGAAGATAGAGATATATATATATATATATTATTTATAATTAATTTGTAATTACCTTAATTTAAATAACATGTCTCCTTCTAAAATCGGAAATTTTGATGTATTAACTCTCGAGATTAGATGTTCGGTCCAAAGTTTTCAGTTTTGCTGCTAGCCAGGAGCCTCTTGGCTTCCATGTGATGTAAACAACTCGCACCCATATTTTAGCTAACTTAGACATGTTGCCAGGTAAGAGATGGAGATCGGAATGCAAGGGTCGATAAGTTCGGCTCTAAGAACAGCAAAAAACAAATATTAAGGCATTTGTAAATGATGGAAATAAATTGAATATAAGTTCATTTTAATAAAATCAAAAATTTGTTGTGGCCCAAGTGGTGGTGAAAAAAAACACATCCCTCCTTAGAAGATAAATTCACAAATTCCCTTAATTTCAACAAAATTTAATCTTGTCTTTACTAAGAACAAAATAATAGATGAAATTACTCACCAAATGGTAAATGCAGCAGGCGACATTGAGAGAGCATGAAGTAATGCTGATCAAGTTCTGTAACAAGAGAAAAAGATAATTATTATAGAGATACAATTGAAAAAAACATTTAAATAATTAACATAAAATAACAAAAGGAGACAAAATTTATTAAAAAGAAAAAATTATATAATAAATGTATAGGCCGGTAGTTATTTATTAGGATCAGGATATAATAAAGAGATAAAATATTTAATTACCTGATGTATATATTCAGCGAATGAAAGTTGAAATGTGACTGTAGTAATAGATGATAGTAAAGAAAAGAAGTTGGCTAAAATACGATCCTGTGTGATTTATTATATATATATATATATTTTTATATAGAATTATTGTTTTCTTTCTGAGTTGCAATCAAATGAAATGAGTCGTCATTCAGGAATCACATCTAAAATTAAAAAGAAAAAAATTTAATACAAATTATCCACTGTCATAAATTTATGATATTGTGAAAATACACTTTTATTTAAAAAAAAATATATTACCTGTTGTATATGTATGTTTAAATGAAATTGATAGATGTTTTGTTGTTTTCTTTCTCTGAAGATCCAAATCTTATTAGATGGAGCCTTTAACATCTAAAATTAGAAAGAAAAAATTATTAAATTATTTAATAATAATTTATTATTCATTTAAGGTCAATAATTTGAAATTAAAAATAAAAACATGAGATAATTAGTTTTATTCTTGCCAAAATGCCTCAACTCAATGATAAGTTAGAAATATTTACATATATATAAGCAAAAATATAAATGTGAAGTTTTAATTCCACAGATGGAAAAAGGGAATGTGTGAGAACACAAGTTTAGCCTGAGTTAGTTAATTAATCTAATGAATTCATTGAATATTTTCATTTAAAGAGATTCAAAGATGGAACTTACCTTATTTAAATAATAATTTCTGAAATATTCTCGACTATTTCTGTTGGCAGCCGTAACATCTTTTTTGTTTTTCTTAAATTAAAAGGAGATAGTAGAATTGATTTTCATTTTTTCATTACATCCACATCAATTATATATATATATATATATATATATATATATATATATGCGAAGATAAGTTTTCTCGGGTTGTGTCGCGTGTGATGTTGAGATTTACTCGACGTTTCGGCTCTCCTTTTGGAGCCATTTTCAAGAGTATGGAATTAGGGGGGAATTGTTGGGGTGGTTTGTTTACGGGGTCGCAGTCTTGCTGGTCCCCAGGTCAATTTGGATGCCTCAGAGGCTTGATTTGGTCTCTGAGAGCAGGAGGAAGGTTGAGTGTGTGTAATTGCGTTTGTGTTCGGTTTGGGTTGACTACGGGGCCTCAGTCTGCCTCCCCAAGTCGATGTGTTATTGGTTTGGTTAGTGGATGTGTTAGGAGATTGGGTTTGTTTCTGAGATTTGGATTGGGTGTGTGTATGTGTGATCGTGTCTGTGTTTGATTTAGGTTGACTTTGGGGCCTCAATCTGCCTACTCCCCCAGTCGATGTATTGCCGGATGTTTCCGAGGCTTGTGTTTGTCTTTGAGATGTGTTGGGTTGTGTGGTGGCGGTTTGCGTGTTGATGGTCGAAGTGATTTGTGTTTTGGTTTGTCTTACTGCTATGGCGCTCGAGGTCTTGAATGCTCGCTGGCTAGCTGACGACTGATATATATATATATATATATATATACTTTATAAATTTTGGGCATGATGTTGACTTATTCGCGTTCAGATACCAAATAATTAGGAGTTGTATTAGGATAAGACATCTGAAACTAAAAGAAAAAAAATATTGGCTAATATCAAAATATTATACTTAATAATTCACATGTATTTATTATTCATCTAAGGTCAATAAACTTGAAAGTAAAAATAAAAACATGAGATAATTAGTTTTATTCTTACCACCAAAAAAGTTAGAAATATTTACATATATATAAGCAAAAATATAAATGTAGTGTTTTAATTTCACAGATTGACAAAGGAAATGTGTGAAAACACAACAAGTTTAGCCTTAGTTAGTTAATTTATTGAATATTTTCATTTTGAGAGATGCAAAGATGGAACTTACCTTATTTATATAATAATTTCTGAAATATTCTCGACTATTTTAATTGGCAGTCGTAGCATCTTTTTTGTTTTTCATAAATTAAAAGGATATAGTAGAATTGATTTTCATTTTTTCATTACACACATCAATTATATATATATATATACTTTATAAATTTTGGGCATGATATGATGTTGACTTATTCTCGTTGTGATACCAAATAATTAGGAGTTTTCTTTGAAACATCTGAAACTAAAAAGAAAAATATTCTATTATCAACAAATATTAAGCATGCATTTAAATAAAAAAAAAAATTGACAGTTAAATAATTCTCTGCCAAGTTATAATTTTATTAAATTGTGAATAAACATTATAATATAATGAATTCATTAAAAATTAATATTATATTATAATCATAATATAAAATATATTTAAAATTAGGGCTCTAATAATTTTAATTTGAAGTAATTCCAAATTTTAAAAAATTGAAATATAAATATAATGACATTACAGAAATTTTAGTCGAATTCAACAAAATAGTGAATGGATGAAATAAAAGAAATAATTTAATAAATATTTAATTGAAAATGAAAAAGAATTCGAAGAGTTTAAAATAATAAAGATTTGATGAAAATAATCAATCATTGACAGGCATGGGTAACCTGTTTGTGCACGAGTTTAGCATAATTTAAATAATGAATTTATTGAAAATATTCTTTCTGAACGAATTAAATAAATATAAATGAATCACTTACCTTAAAAAGTAAATAAATAACAGTGATTAAATATTAAAAAGTTTGACGTTGTATAATTAGCCTGTCTCGAGTTGTCATGAGAGGCAGAAGGCAAAGATGAGAAAAAAGAGACGAGGCATTCCAACCAGGCACCAGAGATGTTTATGTGAATCCATCAAAAAACATCTGAAAAATAAAATTAAAATTATAATAAAATATATGTATTTTTTAAATTTGTTTAATAATAAATAAAATTATTTTATGAATTAAAAAAATAAAATAATTTTTTGAATATTGAAATTGAAAAAAAATATTTTATCCGCCATATTTCAAAACATCAAACTAATGACTTGGAAATATTATTTAAAAGTTTGGGAATAAAAATTATAATTAGTTATTAAGAAAAATACAAATCAAGACAATAAAAATTAATTTAGACTTTATGAGATATATTAGACCACTTTTAATTTTCTAAATTCATACTTGTCAGAAAACAACATTTATATGTGTATGGAAAAAATTGTGTTAAAAAAAAAAAAAAAAAAAAACTAAATAAGAATGCCTGGACCCCTAATATGTGTATATTATCAATAACGGATATCGTTTAAAGTAGGCCATTTAGGCCTAAGTTGCCGAAAAGACCGTGTGAATGTGTGTGTGAGTGTGAGTGTGAATGAGAAAAAAGTGTGAATGTTTAAAAAAAAAAAAAACAACTTAAAATTGTTTTTTTTTTTAACACTCACAATTTTTTCCATACACATATAAATGTTGTTTTCGGACATGTATGAATTTAGAAAATTAAAAGTGGTCTAATATATTTCATAAAGTTGATTTGCTCTCCCCCCTCCCCCCTGAAAAGAAAAATAAATACACCCTAACCAGACACCCAGGAGTGAGAAAGACTCATATACGTAGAGTATTTAATTTGACCTGAATCATGAGAAACATTTAGGCTAGGTAATATTGTTTCTCAAAAATTTAATGAATTCATTAAAAATCATCTTCTAAACAAAGTAATTAATTATATGAAAACTAAATAGATTAGGTTTTGTTTAATTCTCGTTCTAAATTGTTTTTTATTTGAATAACTTTGATTTATAGTTTTAGTATAAATTAAAATGATAAATGAATAGCAATTTAAAAAATTTGAAGAGATACTCACCAAATAAGAGATTCTGGATTCGAAGATAGCCGGCACGGAGATGGACTGGCCGGCTACTCTGCCTTTACTGGAGGAAAGCAGGTTCCAACCTCCAGTGGCGTAGTGAGGGGTGGGCAAGGGGGGTCATCATGCCCCGGGCGCCACTCCCAAAGGGGCGCCAAATGGTCCGCAAAACAAAAAATTGCTGAATAATTTTTATTTTTATTATAAATGATTTCTGGAAAATATATTTTAAATTTAGTGCCAGTGAAATATAATAATTTTGTATATTTTACATATATTATATGGTTTTCGAATGGGGGGGGGGGGCGCTAAAAAGGTATTGTGCCCCGGGCGCGAGTTAAGCTCACTACGCCACTGCCAACCTCAACATACCCTGGCCTGTGAACAAGTTAACACAAGTCAGGGGCGTATATAGAAATTTTTTCGGGGGGGGCCCGAACTCAAAAATTTTTCTGAGGAAAATTTTTTTTTAAGAAACTATACTTTTTTTCACACGAAATTTTTTGAGGAACATTTTTTCTATTGCGGAACCAAAGTTGTTCATCCTGCGGAAAAATTTGTTGCGCTGATGTCTGTATATCCCTATATATGCATATGTGTTTGGGAAATTTCGGGGGGGGGGGGGGGGCGCCGGGCCCCCTCGGCCCCCCCCCTAAATACGCCCCTGACACAAGTATAAGATCACATACCAAAGTATAATCAGGACCGCAGATAGACTTGACGAGCCCGGGGCTACTTAATAACACCCCCCCCCCCGCCCTCTCCTAAGTTTTTTTCTAGTTTGTAAAAAGCTATTGTGGCATGTTTACACAATTTTTATTGAGGCTAGATTCGGACAGACGACTTCCGGGTGGTCTGGGGGGTATGGAAAAATTTGTGAAAATTGTGTTTCAAGCGCGGGTTTTTGCCAGTGAGAGACCTAAACATTTATTTTTTAGGCAAGGAAATAATATAGCAAGTTTACATTTGAATGAGATATTAATATTAAATAAAGACCTTGATTCGGATTGTCAAGTTATAGGAATATTCAAAAAGTTTTGTGAATATCTTACCTTGTTGTTGCGCTCACGGGAATCGAACCCAAGATGACCGTGTGTCCCTCTGCTTTATTTCGGTAAAAAATGCGTCAACTTTACAGATCGGGAACTCTGTGTATTTGATGATGGTGTCGGTCGAGGGTCCTGTGGCCGGCTGCAGAGGCCCAGGATAAGCTGGAGATTCCAAATTCGATTCCTGAGGACAATGATGCAACAAAAATTGTTAAATAAACATAATTTAATTACAGACAACTTGCACTCCATTCTAAAATTTTTTTTTTAGTCAAAATCTAGGCCTACCTATATTAATATCAAAGATAATTTTTTTTTGTTTCCTTAAAATTAAAAAAATCTGGTGTGATGGTCGCACAGTACACAACTTTGTGTTACCCTTGGTAAGTTGTATACTGTGCTTATCAAACCAGATTTTTTGTGTCGATATATATTTAGTTTCCGCCGGTATTTTAGAATTCAAAATGTAAAAATCTGGTGTGACTGGCGCACAGCACACAACTTTCTCTTACCTTCGGTAATCGAAAGTTGTGTACTGTGCTTGTCACACCAGATTTTTTGTGTCGACATGTATTTAGTTCCCGGCAGTAGGGAATATTTGAATTCAGATGTAAAATTTATAAGTATGGGAAAATATTTATATTTTGTTACCATGGCAACCATTTCTCCTATCTTTCCTATGAAGCACAAGAGTAAAGTGTGCTTCAAACAATTTTGTGGGCAAAACGAGAATATACATTTGAAAGAGCATCTAAAAAATAATTGATTTTTGAATTTTAATCAAAATCGTTAGAGCGAATTTTGAGAAAATCGAAAAAAACTGAAAAAGTACATCAGTAAAGTACTAGTACTCTTTGGCCGATTTTGATTAAAAGCTTATTTTTCCGGTCCCGGGGGTGTTTAACTTAAATATAAAATTTCAGCCTCATAGCTCAATTCCTTCATGCTTAAAATTTGACACACACCCACCCACCCACCCACCCACCCACCCACCCACAGACAGACCATGTCGCGAAAACCACTTTTTTGGATTCAGGGGACCTCAAAACGTGAAGATCCATCAAAATCTCGACATCGAATTTTTGACATGAATCCAATACTTTCTTTATATATATTACATATATACATAGGTAAGAGAAAGTAAAATTTATAAATATGGGAAAATATTTATATTTTGTTACCATGGCAACCATTTCTTCTATCTTTCTTATGAAGTAGAAGAGTAAAGTGTGCTTCAAACAATCTTGAGGGTAAAGTGAGAATATACATTTGAAAGAGCGTCTAAAAAGTAATTAATTTTTGAATTTTAATTGTTAGAGCGAATTTTGAGAAAAAAGTATCAGTAAAGTACTAATACTTTTTGGCCGATTTTGATAAAAAGCTTATTTTCACGCTCCAGGGGGATGTCTAACTTAAATATAAAATTTCAGCCTCATAGCTCAATTCCTTTATGCTTAAAATTGAACACAGGCACACAGACAGACAGACCATGTCGCGAAAACCACTTTTTTTGATTCAGGGGACCTCAAAACGTGTATATCCATCAAAATCTCGACATCAAATTTTTGACCTGAATTCAATACTTTCTCTCTATATATATTAACATAGAGTATAGAGGTAAGAGAAAGTAAAAAAATGTTGTTGGCCACTTTCTTAGGCGGAGTCAATTTATTTATTTATTTATTAATAAAATTTTCCCGAGAATTTGGAATAAAATAAAAAAAAGAGGAATCAATTTTTTTTTTTTTTTTGATAATTTTCATCATTCCGTACAAAGTAAAAAAAAAAAAAAAAAAAAATGTTAAAAAGGATTTCCCCATTGAGTCTGGCTGTGTCTCCTCCCGCCTCCCTTAGAAAACCTCCCTGGGGTTGTTTTCGTTTTAAGAGTGGGGATAAAAAGAGTAACAACCTCTCTTTCTCATCTTCTTTAACAACTTTATTTGTAATTCTGACGCTTTTAAGTGTTCATCTCTAAAAACGTGCCTCACAATTTCTTAAGATGTCAAGACGGATTTTTAAGTTGTTTGTTTTCCTTTATTTTAATCACTTTACATGTAAGTAGACTAATTATTATTATTCTCATTTTCGTAATTGCCTTATAGGTGGAGAATCGTTGATTTTCATTGACCTACGATCCCAATCTTCTTCTTCTTCTGTCCTCGCCAATATTAATCCCGCGGTGCGGGGTCGGCGGACCTTACCCTCCCCCTCCACTCTCCTCTATCCAATGGCCCAGCTCGGTCATGTCTCTCCTGACCCGATGAAGCCAAGTCACCCTGGGTGCTCCTCTACGTTGTCGTCCGAGGAGTCCCATGTCGTACGCCGTCCTCGCCACGCCACTACTCTCTTGGCGTACGACATGACCTAGGTCCCCAATAATTATTTAATAAAAAAAACTTGATTTATTCGAGAAAATTATTATTTGAGATGATAGCAGCATACAAAGGAAGTTTTTTTGTGAAGTAAAAAAAAAAAAAAAATATTGGACATAATTTTAATTTATTTTAATAATTAATTTTTTTTTTTAGAAGCAAATTTTCTCACTAAATGTCAAAGATTCAGACCTTGAATAGGCTTCCTTCTTCAAGACAATGCGGAATTATTGATTATCCTCTTATCACCAAAGTCTTTGACTTTTACCGGATTCATTCAAGTGACAGGGATTCCTTTTACTATGACTAAAAATAAAGAAAAAATCCATAATTCCGCATTGCCTTTATGATTATGTTTGAAATGTCGGGCATCAAGAAGATTGATGGCTTGAATAATTTATTTTTCCTTTTCAAAAAGGTTCGCAAAGGGCTAGAATTTTGGAAATTTGTTCTCAGCGTTCGCTAAGGCGAAGTGCAACTGCCCCCTCCCTCCCCCTAAAGATATAGAGACCTCTCCTAGTTTTTTGAATCTATAGCCCCACCCCTCCTTAGAGATTTTTTTTTAGAAAAATTGACTAGTATATTTTATTGACTGAACGTATTCGTAATATTAATATATAAATAATATAACTTTATATTTTTAGATTACTGGAAAGTTTATTTTTGATTTTATTATTCTGGTCTTCGGAATTTTAAAATAAATATTACAAAAAATATTTATTATCGGAAAAATTTAATTGCCAGTCCTAATTAAAAATTATTTTTTTTTTTCTAATATTTATTACTTTCTCTTACCTATGTATATATGTAATATATATATAGAGAGAAAGTATTGGATTCATGTCAAAAATTCGATGTCGAGATTTTGATGGATCTTCACGCTTTGAGGTCCCCTGAATCCAAAAAACTGGTTTTCGCGACATGGTCTGTCTGTGTGTGTGTGGGTGGGTGGGTGGGTGGGTGGGTGGGTGTGTGTGTGTTCAATTTTAAGCATGAAGGAATTGAGCTAGGAGGTTGAAATTTTATAATTAAGTTAAACACCACCCGGGACCGGAAAAATAAGCTTTTAATCGAAATCGGCCAAAGAGTACTAGTACTTTACTGATGTACTTTTTCAGTTTTTTTCGATTTTCTCAAAATTTGCTCCAACGATTTTTTTTAAAATTCAAAAATCAATTATTTTTTAGATGCTCTTTCAAATGTATATTCTCATTTTGCGATTGAAATCTTCTGAAGACCACTTTACTCTTGTATTTCATAGGGAAGATAAGAGAAATGGTTGCCATGGTAACAAAATATAAATATTTTCCCATACTTATAAATTTTACATCTGAATTCATGTTCCATACTGTCGGGAACTAAATACATGTCGACACAAAAAATCTGGTGTGACAAGCACAGAACACAACTTTCGATTACCGAAGGTAAGAGAAAGTTGTGTGCTGTGCGCCAGTCACACCAGATTTTTTTAAAATTCCGAAGACCAGAATAAGAAAATCAAAAGTAAACCTTTCAGCAATCAAAATATATATTTGACTTTGGCTGTTTCCAATATATAAGTAATAATTTTATACTATATAAATTTTATTAATAGTAATCAGTTTCCTATATTGTGGGTTTAAATATAGAAATTTTTTTTTTTTGCGATTGGGTTTTTTAGACAGCCCTATTTAGAAAATATTTAATAAAAATTTAGCGTCTTCTTTTTCTCTATATTTATATTTATAAAAAGTGAAAGTTGTGGCATATGATTATGGAAAGCAAGTGCAGGTGGAAGGGGGAGAGGCAAAGCCGTCCTGGCTAGAAGCGAAACCAACCGAAGGAGGGTGGCGCGGCTAGTATTATTATAAATGAATGCACCGCGTTGACGTTCAGAAAAATATATTTCTCCTTAGAATTTTTTTTTTAAGGTCTTTTCTTAATCGGAGGCCATTTATTGATTGGTATCCAATAGAATTTATTATTATACATGCATTTCTGCATTCATCTACATCTAAACTTCCCCCTGTAGGCCAATGGTTAGCGACGACTCCCTTCACCACAAGGGCGATTTTGGGAATTATTCATCCTCCCTCCCCCTCATATCCGTTCAGGAGAAAAAAAAATTGTCTTTAAATCAAGGCTTTATGATCTGTTCATTCTAAAAAAAAAAGTTTGATTTGTTTTAAATTTTATTACTACGTGTAATCATAAAACCCCCAAAAGACCCAGCTCACTGGCAAACAGAAGGGTCCCTTAATAAAATTCAATCCTAAAGATGTACGCGGAAACACATTTAAAAAGATTTGAACAGGTAGACGAGGCGGCGGTATTGTTAGCTACTCTTCTTGAATTTTCCCAGATGTGACTAAATTTGGGTTAGAAGGCTTTAAAAAGGTCTCTTTTCTGATTACAAAAATCTTTTTTTTTTCAGTATGTAACTCAATTGGAGAAAAATGTACTTTTCTTACAAAAAATAATCATAAAAATATGGGAATTTGTGTTCCAATCAAAAAATGTATTCCTATTCTAAATATGGTGAGAAATATTTCTGATAGTTTAATAAATAATGATACAAACGAATTGCAAAAAGTTTCGTGTGGTTTTCAGGTAATTTATAATATTATTAAAAAAAAACAAGGATAATATTTCAATTAATATTTGTTTGTTCTAGAATAAACATCCTTTAGTGTGTTGTCCACAATCTGGAATAGTAATGATTGCAAAGACGATAGCTAATCACCCTAATTTACATCTAATCAATTCACCAAATTGCGGACGAAGTTTCACTCAGAAAATTTTTAATGGCAATAAGGTTAAACTTCAAGAATTTCCATGGATGGTTTTGATTGTTTATGAAATCGGTATTTATATTGAGAATCTCTAATTTATATGCCAACGAAGGTCGCATGCTAATCTATGGAGTTGTCTTAGATGAGCGCGCACTAGAAAGAAACCAATAAATATGCTGGTCCTAAATTATCATTTTGAGAGACTTGGAATTCATATATTACTTTCTGTAATATATAGAGAGAAAGAGAAAGTATGGCGATCATGTCAAAAATGTGTGTGTCTGTCTGTGAACAAAATATCTCAAGCTAGGTTGAAATTTTATATTTTACTTTTTACACATTAAAGCTTAAGCTTATATTCACCAGCTTATTTTGATCAAAATCGGCCAAAAAGTACTAGTACTTTACTGATGTAGTTTTTCAGTTTTTTTCGAAATTCGCTCCTACGATTGATTAAAATACAAAAATCAATTATTTTTTTTAGATGCTCTTTAAAATGTATATTCTCATTTTGCCAATGAAATATTTTGAAGACCACTTTACTCTTGTACATAGGAAAGATAGGATTGCCATGGTAGCAAAATATAAATATTTTCCCATACTTTTACATCTTGAATTTTAATGTACCGTATTGTCGGAACCTAAATATAATCGACCCAAAAAATCTGTTGTGACAAGCACAGTACACAACTTTCTCTTGGAAAGGGTAAGAGAAAGTTGTGTGCTGTGTGATCAGTCACGTCAGATTTTTTAAAGAATATTATAAGAAAATGCAACTCAAAAAAATTTTATTTATAGATTATTATTTAGGTAAAAAGTTTTAATAAGATAATTTTGTTCATTATATTAGACAAAGAGGTCCACTCGTTTGGAAAAAATGTAAATTTTTTTTTATTTTAGGAAGAAATCTTGAATACCGATGTGGAGGATCTTTAATTAATTCTCGTTATGTCCTGACAGCAGCCCATTGTATCACCGAACTCCCTTCCAGATACTTCCGTGTTAGTATTAATTTTTCAATTTAATAATCATCACATTTCATGGTTTTTTCAAATTATAGTAAAAATTTTAATTTCATTTTTAGATATGCTGTACGCATAGGAGAACATGATTTAAATTCAAATCCCGATTGCACCTTTATGGAAAATGGAGAAAAATTTTGCGCTCCTCTTGCACGTAATTTCGATATAGAAGAATTGATACCGCATCCGAGATTCTCGAAAATTAATTATCAACATGACATTGGGCTAATTCGTTTTGAAAAACTTGCCTATTTTTCATTTTATTCCAGTAAGTAATTTCTATTATGTATGAGTGTATGAAAAAATAAATTTAAAATTCAATCACTGAATCGATGGAAAGAAATGTGCTCCAGACGGGGATAAGGGCGGAGTTTCTCAGCGAATGAGCATGGGCTCCGCTCAGATAGTTTTTTCAGTCATTATAGTGATGAAATATCAGTGTGAAAATTTTTTCCTGAAAGATAGTAATGTAATAAAAGCATTTAAAAAAAAAAAATTCTACTAGAGTGTTTAAAAATCCGATACCTAATAACATTAGCGGTCCCAGGGGAGCCCGACTCCCTCCTTTGGACAGAAAAAATAAATTTAAATTTTATTATTTCGCCCCCCCCCCCCCTTGAAAAAATCCTGGAACCGCACCGCCACCATCAATTGAATTCTAGGATGATTACTTGACTAATGGCCAAGAAGTAATTCGATTTACTGTAATACCGAAAATAAATATCTGAACGGAGCATCTGGTCAGTGCAACAATGAGAAGCCCGAGTTATATCCCGGAGTGGGACATTTTTTTTTTTAAATGCCATTTGAAAGGATATTTTTTATAAATTTATTTAGGCCTACTTTAAATTAACTTATTAAATTTATAATTTTCCAGAATTTTTTAAACCAATATGCTTGCCATTAAATATGCATTTACAAAGAAACAATCTCTTTGGGAAAAAGCCTATAGTTGCTGGATGGGGAGCCACTGAAAAAAGTATGTTTTTATTCTATTTTTTATTCTGTTAACTCTTAAATATTTTACTAATTACTATTAGATTGATAAGAGTTCTGAGGAGTAACCATGTGAGTATAATAAATTTTGACGCTCATGTTTAAAGCTAAAAAAAAAAAATGTGTGAGGTACTGTGCAAAGTTCATATACACAGGGTCAGGAAGTGAGCCGCTAGCGCTTTATATTATAGTACGATATGATTATTTTAATCGAATTGGTAAAGAAAAAAATTCCTTTCCCTTTTTGTCATTTCATGAAGCTATAGAGTGCAAAATTCGTATTTTATAATTTGGAAATAAACTCCCGCCGTCTACTTTTTCGGAGTTTTGAATAAATAAATAATAATCAAATATTTTGTTAATAGCCAGGAATGTCATTTGAGGGGGAGGGCAAGCTTGTCAACGGGGGGGGGGGGCAGTCAATAAATATATATGCTACATCAACAGAGAAACAAAAAACCTGGTGTGAGTCGTGACAGCAGATTTTTGTGTCGACCTTGGAACCGACAGAGGGGGGGGCTGGATCGGCCAGTTTAGGCTAAAAAATTCTGGTTTCGGCCAATTTACGCCCTGCCCTAAACCTGAGTTTGAAAAGATGGTATGATGCTCGTATACAAAAAAAAAAAAAAGTAAAAAACGTCGAGTGAGATTTGCACTTAAAAAATGCCAAATGATTTGGAGGCGAAAATGGAAAATTTACTAAAAAAAAAATCTGGGTGTGACTGGCGCACAGCACGCCTCTCTTACCCTTCGGTAAGAGAAAGTTGAGCACTGTGCTGGTCACACCAGATTTTTTGTGTCGAGATATATTTAGTTTCCGATAGCACCTTAGTTTCAAACTTGCATTTTAAATGTTGACTGCTTCAAATAAACTATGGTTATTTTTCAAAATTTTAATCTCATATTTGGACATTTTATACACAATATAGAATCGTAAATAAATACAAAATTTCATAAGAATTGGAAAAAAAAATTTTAAATGCCTAAAAAGTTCAAAAGGGGACCCCCTTTTGAATCGAAATTAACATACAAATCCCTATAGGAAATTAACATTGTTTCATATGCGAAGATAAGGTGGAAAGGGGAATTTAAAAGAGTAGAGAGAGACGATAATGTTTGCAAGTGAGAGAGACATATATGTTTTCTTTGAAACAATTAAAGACACAAATAAATTTTTTTTTTTTTTTCCCCCTTTCCCAAAAAAAAATGGGAATTTAAATAATAATTGATTTTTAATCTAATAAAAAGAAAAAGATTTAAATTCCGTTACCATGGCAACCATTTCTATCTTTCCTATGAAGAACAAGAGTAAAGTGGTCTTCAGAAGATTTCAACGGCAAAATGAGAATATACATTTTAAAGAGCATCTAAAAATAGTTCATTTATGAATTTTAAAAAAAATCCTTGGAGGGAATTTTGAGAAAATCGAAAAAAACTGAAAAAGTACATCAGTAAAGTACTAGTACTTTTTGGCCGATTTTTTGTTCAAAAGCTTATTTTGAGGCGATTCTGCGAAGGTACCTAAGTTAAATACAAAATTTCAATCCGCTAGCTCAATTCCTTCATGCTAAAAATCTGTCCACACAACACACAGACACACACATACACACGCACACAGACCAATTTGCAGGACCCACTTTTTTGGACTCAGGGGACCTCAAAACATGAATATCCATCAAAATCTCGACATCGAATTTTTGACATGATCACCCAATACTTTCTCTCTCTATATATTTACATATATACATAGGTAAGAGAAAGTAAAAAAAGATGAATTTTGTATAGAAAATTTTAAGAAAAAGTTTAAAAAAGATTCGATTTCGGCTGAAAATCTTGTTTCGGCCGGACTCCAGTCGACATAGGCCTATATTTAGTTTCCAACAGGACGGAACATTAGAATTCAAGGTGTAAAATTTATAAACATGAGAACATGTCCCTATGGCAACCATTTCTCTTATCTTTCCTATAAAGTACAAGAGTAAAGTGTGTTTGAAAAGATTCCAAGGGCAAAAAAAAAATATACATTTTAAAGAGAATCTAAAAAATGTCACACCACAGGCACTGAACCTTACCGAATGTCGTACAGGGAAATATTTTAAGTTTTGGTTGGCAGGCTTCCTCCTGAGAAGTATGAAAACCCAGAGATTTTTCTGAAAGATATTGGCTTTGGGCAGAATTTCTCAAAATCATTTTTGCCCCCCCTCTGCCCCCCCCCCACTGTAGGATGCCAGAGGGGGGGGGGCAATGTACTCCTGCCCCCCCCCAGTTCCGGCGCCTATGCGCAAATCCGACGAGAAAGGAAATTCAAATAAAATTTCATTTTTCAATTATTAACATTTTAATTATATTATTCACTAAATAAAAAGCAAACAACATCGTCAATGCTTTAGAACATTATAAAATATGAAAAGCTGTTTTCAGGGGGGGAAGTTGTTTTTTTACAGTTTTATACCTTTTATACATCGACCTAGTTTTATCCGCAATAGTTTTATACATGTATAAAACCGTGTATTATACTCGGCGGAATAAAACCTGCCAACTCTGCACAGAACACAACCGAAGGAAAGAGAAAGTTGTGTGCTGTGCGAGCAATTACACCAGATTTTTTTTCTTTTATTGCCCTGATGACATAAAAAAAAGATCTTTTTGTTTGTTTCCTTCAAAGTTGAATGAACTCAATCAGATGTTATTAAGCTGGACTAGAAAAACTGGCGGTGCTCTAAGGTGAGGTTTTTTCTATTTGATCACCGTTATACGCATAGAGTACTTGTATAATCGCAAAGATATAAAATTTCTTCTCTTTTCTCACAGAGAGAGCTCGCGCGCCTTCCCCCTCTCCTCTCCCCCCCTCCCCTCTCGCCGGCCGACCTGTTGTCTCAGCTCCAATTTCTCTTATTGTTGGCGTTAAAAATAGAAAACCGGTTTTATAAAGGCAGTCAAATAAAAAAACGATAAATAATTTAAAAAAAAATAGATATAATCAACAAGCAGAGGATTTTTTCTTTAATAAATAAATATTAGGCCTGTATTTCCCTTCTTTTATTCCCCGTCTATAAAAATATCAATAAATAATCTGTAGAGGAGATCATCTTGCTTTTTTTCTTCTTTTATTTTTTATAAACTCAGCTGTTTCCAGGCTCTAAAGGAGAATTTTTTATTCTATTTTTCTACCTTCATCAAGGAAATAAAAAGCAAATTTCTGGAGTACATTCTTAAAATAAAAATAATATATATTGTATATAGCTCAGGGATCCTCATCTTGAGGGTACGTGGATGGCGACCACGAGCTGCCCTAGCTGGGACTGACTTCCTGTTCTTTGCAAGGGCGGATACAAGGGGGGGTGAAGGGGGGGTAATTACCCCCCCCCGGAGATTTGAAAAAAATACTTTTTTTTTTTTAAATTTATTTTTAATGTAAAATTTTAAAAACTAATATGTATTAAATACAAATCAAATTTAAACGGACGAGAAAAAAAATTTCGGTTCCGCGAATGAGGCAATGTTCCGCGGGCGGCACATGAAAAAAATTTTGGTTCCGCGGGCGGCAAAAACGGGTTAGCGTCTTTAAAAAAAGGTAAAATATTTTTTATGGGCGGGAAAAAAAGTTTCGGTTCCGCGAAAGAAGGGACGGACGGGAAAAAATTTTTGTTTCCGGAAAAAATCCCGGTTCCGCGTTCCGCGAAAGAGGGGAATGTTCTGACCCTGGTAGGAATTGCCAATGCTGACAATTGGCCGAACCTTGGGCCAGTTGTCATTTGCCAAGCCTTGAGTAGTGACCATTGGGCCAAGTCTGGTCCGAGGCTTGGCCCAATGGTATTATACAATTAAACCGAGCCTTGGGAAGACGAATGGACCAAGCCTGGACCGAGGCTTGGCCCAATGGTATTATATTATTAAACCGAGCCTTGGGTAGTGACCATTGGGCCAAGCCTGGTCCGAGGCTTGGCCCAATGATATTAAATTATTAAACCGAGCCTTGGGTAGTGACCATTGGGCCAAGCCTGGTCCGAGGCTTGGCCCAATGGTTTATTGACCCATCATATAATTAAAAAAAAAAAAAATTAAATTAAATCAAGTACTATTAATTGAAAAAAACAGTAAAATATATTTTAAATCTGGTGATTGTTTGGTAAAGTTTATTTAGCTAAAATAAAAGGCAAATCAAATAGCTTAAAAAGAGTCATATCAATATAACAACTGTGTACGAGAGAGTAAAGGCATTGACAAATGACAAACAAAACCAAAAAGCCCGAGTTCAAATCTCTCGAGAAACAACTTTTTTTTTCTCGAGGCTTGGATCGACCATCCATTGTTTTGTTTTCCAAGGCTTGGGCCAACCTTGGTTTTTTTGATTCTCGAGGCTTGGGCCAACCTTGGTTTTTTGATTCCCAAGGCTGGGTACATTGTTATCATTCCAAGGCTTGGACCAAGCCTCGCCCAATGGTTAGACAAGGCTTGCCCCAAACCTCGCCCAATGCTCGGCACGATTGGTCCAAGCCTGGCCCGAGGCTTGGCCCAATTGTGTATTCCTACCAGGGTGAGGGCGGCAAAAATTTTAGTGTCCGAAAAACTTTGGTTCCGCGAAAAAAAAATTAATTCGCAGAAAAATTTTTGAGATTAACTCCCCCCCCACCTCGAGAAACACCTCTGGATCCGCCCGCCCCTGGTTCTTTGCATGCCCGTCTCTAATTTTCTCTATTTTCAAAAGGCGTGCGACGGGCCGGCCTTTTCTATTCCTTCCCGGCCGCAAAATCCCATGGCCGCCGACCCCGCACCGGGGGATTAAGGCGAAGAAAGAAAAAAGAAAAATAATATATTATATTGTATATTCATAATATTCATTGTATAGACCACAAGGACGAGATGGATTACGAGGGTGTAATGAAATTGTTGATGAAAAACGTAAATTTAAAGAAGCATTTTTCGATTTTTTTATTATTTTTAGGACATTCCTTGGCCGAAATTGGATTGTTTTAGGTTAGAATATTTTATATTTTAATTTATTCAATCGTTATCAAGCCCTAAATGTGTTTATTTAATTAAAAAAAACAATAAATTAGAAATTAAAGGCGGGAGTTGACGTTAGACGTCATCAATAAACCCTCATTTTATGTGGGCCTAACTAAATAGAAAAATTCCTATGGCTTTATAATTGATTCAAGAGACCAGTTTTGCATTTTGCCTCAAATCGGTGAATAAATGAGAGAGATTTAGCGATTTTTTGAAAAGTGATCTCGCTCGAGACGAAAGGCTTAGACAAGAGTCACGCGAGTCTCGCTGGCTGCTCTCTGGGCGCCGATCGAATTGGAAAAAAAATTTGATGCTCTTCCCATTAGTTGAAATAATTGTCGAATTGATTGATTTCATCTGTTTATACTCAAATTTTATAAAATTTTATTCTCAAATCTTATAATGTTGCTAAATTAAGGGATCTTAGAAGATTCTTTTTATACACGTTGTGGGTTGTGTATAAACAACGAATTGGTAAAATAAAATTAACAAGCCTCAAAAAATTGAAAGCTGAATTTTACGTAAAAAGAGGACATAAAATTTCATCCAATTCTGATATGATATGAAATGAAATCTTTTTTTTTAGAGTGAGTGCTTTGAGAAAAACTGGACGCCAAGCGCAATCGTTGACCTTTAGGGCGCTAATTTAACGAAACCATTGGAGCTAGAAGGCTAGAAATTTTATATACACGTAGGCAAACATTCAAAGAATATAGATCAATGGTCCTTTGTGACTTGAATATCTCCACTGTCTATAATTATGATGAATATACGGTTAGAAAAAATAGTTCTCCAGCTAAAGATTTCACTATTTATTTTTTTTTCTATCATTCCATTTTACCGCGCTGCGCGGTAAATTCTAATTTGAAAGCTTAAAACACTTAAGATTCAAGGGCGGATACAAGGGGGGTAATTACCCCTCTGAGATTTGAAAAAATACTTTTTTTTCTAAAAAATCTCATTTTTTAGGCAACTTTTAAGGGGGGTTCAGGAGCGATGTCTAAACGTACTTAAAAATGTTTGGGAGGTATATTAAAGATGCTACGAGACAATCGAAAATTTGACAGTATATTCCGCATTTAATGCTTAAACCCCTGCGAAAATTTCAAACCGTTAAAAAGTTATTGTAATTTAAAAAAAATATTATTTAACATGTAGTCTAATGGAGATTCGTTCACTAAGCAGATTAAATTTAATTTTAGTAGTAAAAAAAATGCTACCAGATATTCGAAACTTTCATAATATATAAAGTAGACTTTGAAGAATTTATTTTGCATCGATTTATTTTAATTCACTAAATCGTTTATGAGAAAAGAAATTATAAATAGATGAAAAACTTTTGATAAATGCATTAGTGTATAAGAAAGTGCGGGCGGCAACACTCTAGTCAGCTGAGCGCTTTAGTTGGATATACTTTACAAACAGTTGTAGGTAATTTGTACATTTGGTCACATAAAAAAGAGATTAAACGAATAAGATTAGAATATTTCAAATAATAAATAAAATTTATTTCATAATTCATTTGAGAAAACTCAAGCTGCCAACGTATGAATTATACATGCAGTGTTGTCACGTTTTCAGTCTATTTTACAACAACGAATTATTAATATTTAATAATTTTTTTACCCATAATTTTCTTAAATAAATGCTTTTCCATACTTTTAATTTTTATTTGAGTGAATTAAAATATTTTTATTATAATCATAATTTATAAAGATTACAATTAAAATATTTTTGTGTTCAGAAGTTTAAAATCGTGGTACAATCACCGCCAAAAGTTGGTTAAAATTTTTTCATTTTATTCTATTTTAAAGTGAAAATTTTTATTTGATCCTCTCAAATTTTTTGGCTCTTCTATCAGCATGTCGGCCGTGACGCTACAAGTCATGACGTCACAATCCGTGACGACAAAAATAAGAAAGTTGAAATTTATTATATATATAACGAATTATAAAAAAATAATTGTGAGATTTAATAATTCAATTTTTAAATATAATTTTTAAAATAATTTAAAATGATTCAAATCTTCAATTTCTCTCTCTCTATATGTATATAATAGCGGTGTGTCCGTCTGTCTGTCCTCCCGAGCTAGCTGGCGGGGGGTCCAGGGAGGCGAAGCTCCCTGGCTAGACGCGCCGCCCACCGAATCATCCCATTATCATTCATCATTTTCCAATTATTAAGTTAAAGTAAAAACGCGATTTTAATACCCTTAATTAAATAATTCCTTCTGAAAATTTTCAGTTAAACGCCTACGACTCGAAAAAAGTTTCACTTGCATCGTGGTTTCATAAAACCACACAGTGATTTTTCTTATTTTAATGAAATTTTTTTTTTTGAAAATTTTCTATTTCCTAATAAGCGTGATACATTTCTTTTATTCTGTTAATATTTTTTTAACTAATTGTATGCAATATAACGTAATTATTCACGAATTCTTAAATTTTAGTACTTTTGTCTCCGATTGTATCTCCCTAACAACCTTAAAAAAAAAATGAATTTGTTTATATTTACATGATTTTTTAATGACACCTGTATGATTTTGTTTTAATTTTTTATCAAAATTAACGAATATTTTCTATTTCTTTTCTGTGATTATTTCAAAAACTACTCAGTTTTCGAAAAAATGTCAAAGAATAAAAACTTTTTAAAATAGAGTATTTTATCATAATATAACAAAAAAAATTGAAAATTTCAAAATTTTGAAAAAACTTTTTTAAGTAAAATTACTGTAAAAGTTTTTTTCAAAAATTTGGAAATTTTTCTAATTTTTTTGTTATATTAAGATCAAAATACTCTATTTTAAAAAGTTTTTTGATTCTCTGACATTTTTTCGAAAACTGAGTAATTTCGAAATAATCACAGAAGAAATAGAAAAATAATATCTGCTAATTTTTATTAAAAAAGTCAAAAACAAAATCATACAGGTGTCATTAAAAATCATGTAAATATAAAAACACCCCATTTATTTTATGTTAGATACAATCGAGAGTATAAAGTACTAAATTTTAAGAACTTAGTGAATAATACGTTATATTGCATACAATTAGTTAAAAAAAATATTAACAGAATAAAGAAATGTATCATCGCGATAGGAAATAGAAAATTTTCAAAAAAAAAATTTTCATGTAAAATAAGAAAAATCACTGTGTGGTTTTATGAAAACCACGATGCAAGTGAAAAACGAGTTTTAGGCGTTTAACTGAAAATTTTCAGAAAATTATTTAATTAAGGGTATTAAATCGCGTTTACTTTAACTTAATAATTGGAAAATGATGAATGATAATGGGATGATTCGGTGGGCGGCGCGTCTAGCCAGGGGAGCTTCGCCTCCCTGACCCCCCCCCCGCCAGCTAGCTTTCGGGAGGACAGACAGACGGACACACCGCTATTATATACATATAGAGAGAAAAAATGTAGTTGACCGGAATCCCCCCCCCCCCCCCCCCATTTAAATTATCTTTTAAAATATATTTTTTTAAAACGCATTGAACCATTAAATCTCTGTTGCCAATTATAATTACATTATATATAATAAATTTCAACTTTCTGCTTTCTTGTCGTCACGGATTGCATCGTCATGACTTGTAGCGTCACGGCCATATGCGCTGATAGAAGAGCCAAAAAATTTGAGAGGATCAAATAAAATTTCACTTTAAAATAGAATAAAAGTGAAAAAAATTTTAACCAACTTTTTGGCAGTGATTGTACCACGATTTTAAACTCTTCGAATGACAAAAATATTTTAATTGTAATCTTTATAAATTATGATTATAATAAAAATATTTTAATTCACTCAAATAAAAATTAAAAGATGGAAAAGCGCATTTATTTAAGAAAATTATAAATTAAAATTATTAAATATTAATAATTCGTTGTTGCAAAATAGAATTGAAACTTGACAACACTGCATGTATAATTCAGCTGCTGGCAGCTTTCTGAGCATTTTCTCAAATGAGTATGAAAGTAAATTTTATTTACATAATTGAAATATTCTAATCTTATTCGTTTAAATCTCTATTTTATGTGACCAAATGTATCTACCTATTTACAACTGTTTGTAAAGCTATATCCAACTAAAGCGCTCAGCTGACTAGAGTGTTGCCGCCCGCACTTCTATATACACATATGCATTTATCAAAGTTTTTCATCTATTTATAATTTCTTTTCTCAACGATTTAGTTAATTAAAAAATCGATGCAAAATAAATTCTTCAAAGTCCTTTACATATTATGACAGTTTCGAATATCTGGTAGCATTTTTTTTACTACTAAAATTAAATTTAATCTGCTTAGTTGAACGAATCTCCACTAGATTACATGTTAAATAATATTTTTTTAAATTACAACAACGCACAACGGTTGAAGGTTCGCAGGGGATTGGCTACTAAATGCGGAATATACTGTCAGAACTTCGATTGTCTCGTAGCACTTTAATATACCTCCCAAACATTTTTAAGTACGCTTAGCATCGCTCCTGAACCCCTTAAAAGTTGCCTCTTAAAAAATGAGATTTTTTGAGAAAAAGTATTTTTTTTCAAATCTCAGAGAACTACCCCCCTTGTACCCGCCCGAATCTTAAGTGTTTTAAGCTTTCAAATTAGAATTTACTGCGCAGCGCGGTAAAATGGAATGATAGAAAAAATAAATAAAAATCTTTAGCTGGAGAACTATTTTTTCTAACCGTGATATTCATCATAATTATAGACAGTGGAGATATGTCAAGTGCAAAAGGACCATATTCATAGATTCTTGAATGTTTGCCTACGTGTATAAAAAATTTCTAGCCTCTCAGGGCCCAATGGGTTTCGTTAAATTAGCGCCCTAAAACAGCGATTGCGCTTAGCGTCCAGTTTTTCTCAAAGCAACTTCACTAAAAAAAAGATTTCGGTTCATATCATATCAGAATTGGATGAAATTTATGTCCTCTTTTTACGTAAAATTCAGCTTCTCAATTTTTGAGGCTGTTAATTTATTTCTACCAATCTTCGTTGTTTATACACAACCCACAACGTGTATAAAAATCATACTAAGATCCCTTAATTTAGCAACATTCTAAGATTTGAGAAGAAAGGCACTTAAAATTTGAGTATAAAACAGATGTGAAGTCAATCAATTCGACAATTATTTCAACTAATGGAAGAGCATCAAATTTTTTTCTCCTAATTCGATCGGCGCCCAGAGAGCAGCCAGCGAGACTCGCGTGACTATTGTCTAAGCCTTTCGTCTCGAGCGAGATCACTTTTCAAAAAATCGCTAAATCTCTACTCATTTATTCACCGATTTGAGGCAAAAATGCAAAACTGGTCTCTTGAATCAATTATAAAGCCATAGGAATTTTTTCTATTTAGTTAGTTTACAAAAATGAGGGTTTATTGGATGACGCTCTAACGTCAACTCCGCCTTTGAATTCCTGAATTTATTGTTTTTTTTAATTAAATAAACGCATTTAGGGCTTGATAACGATTGAATAAATTAAAATTATAAAATATTCACAACTTACAACAATCCAGTTTCAGCACAAAATATCCTAAAAATAATAAAAATCGAAAAAGCTTATGTAAATTTACGTTTTTCATCTACAATTTCATTACACCCTCGTAATCCATCTCGTCCTTGTGGTCTATACAATAGATAATATGAATATAAATATAATATATTATTTTTTTTTCTTTTTGCCGTAACTCGGTAAGGGGTCGGCGGTCACGGGGATCGTGCGGCCGGGCAGGAAAGAAAAAAGGCCGGCCGTGTCTGCACGCCTTTTTGAAAAATAAGAGAAAATTAAGAGACGGGCAAGTACAAAAAGAACCAGGGGCGGGCGGATCCAGAGGTGATCTCGAGGTGGGGAGACCTCAAAATTTTCTAAGCAAGTCAATTTTTTATAGAGGATCTAAAGATTTTTCGGACACTAAAATTTTTGCCGCCTCATACATGGTAGGAAATACACAAATTGGCCAAGCCCGGTCAGGCTGGACCAATCGTTAGAGCATTGGGCGAGGTTTGGGGCAAGCCGTGCTAACCATTGGGCGAGGCTTGGTCCAAGCCTTGAAATGATAACAATGCTCCCAGCCTTGGGAATCAAAAAAACCAAGGTTGGCCCAAGCCTCGAGAATCAAAAAAACCAAGGTTGGCCCAAGCCTTTGGAAAACAAAACAATGGATGGTCGATCCAAGCCTCGAGAAAAAAAAAAAGTTGTTTCTCGAGAGATTTGAACTCGGGCTTTTTGGTTTTGTTTGTCATTTGTCAATGCCTTTACTCTCTCGTACACAGTTGTTATATTGATATGACTCTTTTTTAAGCTATTTGATTTGCCTTTTATTTTAGCTAAATAAACTTTACCAAACAATCACCAGATTTAAAATATATTTTACTGTTTTTTTCAATTAATAGTACTTGATTTAATTTAATTTTTTTTTTTAATTATATGATGGGTCAATAAACCATTGGGCCAGCCTCGGATCAGGCTTGGCCCAATGGGCACTACCCAAGGCTCGGTTTAATAATTTAATATCATTGGGCCAAGCCTCGGACCAGGCTTGGCTCAATGGTCACTACCCAAGGCTCGGTTTAATAATATAATACCATTGGGCCAAGCCTCGGTCCAGGCTTGGTCCATTCGTCTTCCCAAGGCTCGGTTTAATTGTATAATACCATTGGGCCAAGCCTCGGACCAGACTTGGCCCAATGGTCACTACTCAAGGCTTGGCAAATGACAACTGGCCCAAGGTTCGGCCAATTGTCAGCATTGGCAATTCCTACCAGGGTCAGAACATTCCCTCTTTCGCGGAACGCGGAACCGGGATTTTTTCCGGAAACAAAAAATTTTTTTCCCGTCCGTCCCTTCTTTCGCGGAACCGAAACTTTTTTTTTCCCGCCCATAAAAATATTTTACCTTTTTTTAAAGACGCTAAATTTTTGCCGCCCGCGGAACCAAAATTTTTTCCTGTGCCGCCCGCGGAACATTGCCTCCCCATTCGCGGAACCGAAATTTTTTCTCGTCCGTTTAAATTTGATTTGTATTTAATACATATTAGTTTTTAAAATTTTACATTAAAAATAAATTTAAAAAAAAAAAAGTATTTTTTTCAAATCTCCGGGGGGGGGGGTAATTACCCCCTTCACCCCCCTTGTATCCGCCCTTGCAAAGAACAGGAAGTCAGTCCCAGCTAGGGCAGCTCGTGGTCGCCATCCACGTACCCTCAAGATGAGGATCCCTGAGCTATAACAATATATATTATTATTTTAATACTCCCAGAAATTTGCTTTTTATTTCCTTGATGAAGGTAGAAAAAATAGAATAAAAAATTCTCCTTTAGAGCCTGGAAACAGCTGAGTTTATAAAAAATAAAAAAATTCGCAAGATGATCTCCTCTACAGATTATTTATTGATATTTTTATAGTCGGGGAATAAAAAAGAAGGGAAATGCAGGCCTAATATTTATTTATTTAAGAAAAATACTCTGCTTGTTGATTATATCTATTTTTTTTATTTTATTTGACTGCCTTTATAAAACCGGTTTTCTATTTTTAACGCCAACAATAAGAGAAATTGGAGCTGAGACAACAGGTCGGCCGGCGAGAGGGGGGGGGGGGAGAGAAGAGGGGGAGGCGCGCGCGCTCTCTCTGTGAGAAAAGAGAAGAAATTTTATATCTTTGCGATTATACAAGTACCTACTGTATGCGTATAACGGTGATCAAATAGAAAAAACCTCATCCTTAGAGCACCACCAGTTTTTCTAGTCCAGCTTACATACAACAACATCTGATTGAGTTCATTCAACTTTGAAGGATACAGACACACACAACACAAAGATCTTTTTTTATGTCATCAGAGCAATAAAAGAAAAAAATCTGGTGTAATTGCTCGCACAGCACACAACTTTCTCTTCCTTCGGTTGTGTTCTGTGCAGAGTTGGCAGGTTTTATCCCGCCGAGTATAATACACGGTTTTATACATGTATAAAACTATTGCGGATAAAACTAGGTCGATGTATAAAAGGTATAAAACTCTAAAAAAAAACCCAACCCCCCCCCCCCTGAAAAAACAGCTTTTCATATTTTATAATGTTTTAAAGCATTGACGATGTTGTTTGCTTTTTATTTAGTGAATAATATAATCAAAATGTTAATAATTGAAAAATGAAATTTTATTTGAATTTCCTTTCTCGTCGGATTTGCGCATAGGCGCCGGAACTGGGGGGGGGGGGCAGGGTACTTGCCCCCCCGGCATCCTACAGGGGGGGCAGAGGGGGCAAAAATGATTTTGAGAAATTCTGCCCAAAGCCAATATCTTTCAGAAAAATCTCTGGGTTTTCATACTTCTCAGGAGGAAGCCTGCCAACCAAAACTGAAAATATTTCCCTGTACGACATTCGGTAAGGTTCAGTGCCTGTGGTGTGACATTTTTTTAGATTCTCTTTAAAATGTATATTTTTTTTTTGCCCTTGGAATCTTTTGAAACACACTTTACTCTTGTACTTTATAGGAAAGATAAGAGAAATGGTTGCCATAGGGACATGTTCTCATGTTTATAAATTTTACACCTTGAATTCTAATGTTCCGTCCTGTTGGAAACTAAATATAGGCCTATGTCGACTGGAGTCCGGCCGAAACAAGATTTTCAGCCGAAATCGAATCTTTTTTTAAACTTTTTCTTAAAATTTTCTATACAAAATTCATCTTTTTTTACTTTCTCTTACCTATGTATATATGTAATATATATATAGAGAGAAAGTATTGCGATCATGTCAAAAATTCGATGTCGAGATTTTGATGGATATACATGTTTTGAGGTCCCCTGAGTCCAAAAAAGTGGGTCCCGCAAATTGGTCTGTGTGTGTGTGTGTCTGTGTGTGTGTGGACAGATTTTTAGCATGAAGGAGTTGAGCTAGCGGAATGAAATTTTATATTTAACTTAGGTACCTTTGAAGAATCTCAAAATAAGCTTTTGAACAAAATCGGCCAAAAAGTACTAGTACTTTACTGATGTACTTTTTCAGTTTTTTTCGATTTTCTCAAAATTCCCTCCATAAGGATTTTTTTTAAAATTCATAAATGAACTATTTTTTAGATGCTCTTTAAAATGTATATTTTCATTTTGCCGTTGAAATCTTCTGAAGACCACTTTACTCTTGTTCTTCATAGGAAAGATAGAAATGGTTGCCATGGTAACGGAATTTAAATCTCTTTCTTTTTATTAGATTAAAAATCAATTATTATTCAAATTCCCATTTATTTTAAATTTATTTGTGTCTTTAATTGTTTCAAAGAAAAACATATATGTCCTCTCTCTCACTTGCAAACATTATCGTCTCTCTCTACTCTTTTTAAATTCCCTTTCCACCTTATCTTCGCATAGAAATAATGTTAATTTCCTATAGGGATTTGTATGTTAATTTCGATTCAAAAAGGGGGTCCCCTTTGGAACTTTTTAGGCATTTAAAAAATTTTTTTTCCAATTCTTATGAAATTTTGTATTTATTTACTTACGATTCTATATTGTGTATAAAATGTCCAAATATGAGATTAAAATTTTGAAAAATAACCATAGTTTATTTGAAGCAGTCAACATTTAAAATGCAAGTTTGAAACTAAGGTGCTATCGGAAACTAAATATATCTCGACACAAAAAATCTGGTGTGACCAGCACAGTGCCCAACTTTCTCTTACCGAAGGGTAAGAGAAAGTTGTGTGCTGTGCGCCAGTCACACCTGATTTTTTTTTTTAGTAAATTTTCCATTTTCGCCTCCAAATCATTTGGCATTTTTTAAGTGCAAATCTCACTCGACGTTTTTTACTTTTTTTTTTTTTTTTTTTTGTATACGATCATCATACCATCTTTTCAAACTCAGGTTTAGGGCAGGGCGAAATTTGGCCGAAACCAGAATTTTTTTAGCCGAAACTGGCCGAATCCGAAACTTCTGTCGGTTCCTAAGGTCGACACAAAAAAATCTGCTGTCACGACTCACACCAGGTTTTTTGTTTCTCTGTTGATGTAGCATATATATTTATTGACTGCCCCCCCCCCCCGTTGACAAGCTTGCCCCACTCCCATTTCGTTTTTACAATAACTACACTTTACTGAAAGAAAATCCATTCTACAATTTTCGGTATTCATAAAACACAATTGAAACAAAAATTTAACTGATGAATATTTAAACAAGTTTAGAATAGTAATAAATGAGCCACATTATATGGATTGATTTTATTCATTTTATTGCAATTAA
Source organism: Euborellia annulipes (assembly GCA_023213315.1). Lineage (NCBI taxonomy): Eukaryota > Metazoa > Arthropoda > Insecta > Dermaptera > Anisolabididae > Euborellia > Euborellia annulipes. The sequence continues at coordinate 18,885 of JAKCPI010004409.1, read as the reverse complement.
TTTCAATTTTGGATGAAATCTGATTGATGTCTGAAACAATTTTGATAGTTTGATGCTAAACACCAAATGCTATTACTTAATAAGTTATTTTAGTCCTATATGCCTTATCACCAAGTAAATAATTAGATTAACTTTTGTATTTAAATTTTGTTTGTATATCTCTGGACATTGACCTTAATATAAAGCTTTTCTTATTTATATATGAGCCCGTTAAAGCACAAGTGGTGTAACTCAACTTTTTTATATTTTTGAGTTAGGCATGATACCGTGTAGAGAAAAATTTATATATATCACTAGACGCAAAGCCCCGCCTTCGGCTGGGCTTTCCGTCTAGCATGGGGGCTGCGCCCCCCTGGACCCCCTTGCTCGCCTACTTATATATATACTGGTACATACAAACATTTTCCCTTTTCATTTTTATATATGAGATTATTTTAACGGTTAATTATTCATGAAATTAAGATTTTTGTGAATCATATCCTTTCCGGGACTCTCCCGGTACACAGACAAAAAATTTACGCCGTTATTTTAGAATTCAAAATGTAAATAAACAAAAAAAATCGTAAACATGGGTAAATATTTATATTTTGTTACCATGGCAACTATTTCTCCTAATTTTTATTTTTTTCTTATTTTAACGGTTAATTACTCATTAACTTATTGTTATTTGTGAAACAAAACCTGTCCGGGATTCTCACAAACATACACAGAAAATTTCATCATAATTGGTTCAGTCGTTTAGGAGGAGTTCAGTCACATACACACGTACAGAAGAATTATATATATAAAGAAGAAGAAGAAGATTAGTTTCGAATTAAAAATTTTATAGGCTTACACTTAACTTTTTGACCTTTTTATTAGTATAATTAAATAAATATAACCTTGCTTTTAACATTAAAATTAAATATTTTAAAAATTCAAAAATTAATTATTTTTAAAAAGTTCTGTTATTTTATTGGTCGAATTTTTTCTCGTTTAATGCATATTTATATTAGTTGTTTAATTGTACAAAGTTTCATTGAAATCCGAATTTCATGTTTGAGTTACTTTACTTGTGAGAATTTTTTCAAATTTTTTTGACCCAGCCAAAAAAAGCTTATAGCATTTTCAAAAAACATCGATTTTTACTTTCTCGTACCCTATATATGAAATATATAGGAGAGAAAGTATTGCGATCATGTCAAAAATTCGATGTCGAGATTTTGATGGATATACATGTTTTGAGGTTCCCTGAGTCCAAAAAAAAGTGGGTCCCGCAAATTGGTCTGTGTGTGTGTCTGTGTGTGTGTGTGTGTCTGTGTGTGTGTAACGATTTTTAGCATGAAGGAATTGAGCTAGGAGGTTGAAATTTTATATTTAAGCTAGGTACCTTTGAAGAATCTCAAAATAAGCTTTTGAACAAAATCGGCCAAAAAGTACTAGTACTTTACTGATGTACTTTTTCAGTTTTTTTCGATTTTCTCAAAATTCCCTCCAAGGATTTTTTTTAAAATTCATAAATCAATTATTTTTTAGATGCTCTTTAAAATGTATATTCTCATTTTGCCGTTGAAATCTTCTGAAGACCACTTTACTCTTGTTCTTCATAGGAAAGATAGAAATGGTTGCCATGGTAACGGAATTTAAATCTTTTTCTTTTTATTAGATTAAAAATCAATTATTATTTAAATTCCCATTTATTTTAAATTTATTTGTGTCTTTAATTGTTTCAAAGAAAACATATATGTCTCTCTCTCACTTGCAAACATTATCGTCTCTCTCTACTCTTTTTAAATTCCCTTTCCACCTTATCTTCGCATAGAAACAATGTTAATTTCCTATAGGGATTTGTATGTTAATTTCGATTCAAAAGGGGGTCCCCTTTGGAACTTTTTAGGCATTTAAAATTTTTTTTCCAATTCTTATGAAATTTTGTATTTATTTACGATTCTATATTGTGTATAAAATGTCCAAATATGAGATTAAAATTTTGAAAAATAACCATAGTTTATTTGAAGCAGTCAACATTTAAAATGCAAGTTTGAAACTAAGGTGCTATCGGAAACTAAATATATCTCGACACAAAAAATCTGGTGTGACCAGCACAGTGCCCAACTTTCTCTTACCGAAGGGTAAGAGAAAGTTGTGTGCTGTGCGCCAGTCACACCAGATTTTTTTTTTTTTAAATAACCCACTCGATTTTCTTGCCAAATAATAATTATTTAAAAACAATTTAAATGAACACTAAACTTTAAAAGCAAATAGTAATTAAATTTAACTTTAAAACAAATAGCTATAATTTAAAACGAACCTAATAAATAATAATTTAATATTTTAAATAAAATAATCACAACGACATTTCGGGAATTTCTCAGGCCAAGTGTTCAATAATAAGTTATCATAATACCCGGTTTAAATTCAATTAATCTTTTTTATTTAAACCTTTCATTTTTTATTTATTTAATATTCAAAATTAAAACCGAGGTCATTGAGATTACTTTATCTAAAGAAAAGCGAAATGATTTATAATGATTTAATGAAATTTAAATAAATAAGATTAATAAAAAGACACACATATTATTTTTATAAAACAAATTGAAAGTTAATCTCGATCGGTATTTTTTTTCATAAATAAATTTGATCTTTATTATTAAAATTTATACTTTTATTTACGTAATCAAAACCCAGAGTGCAACTAATTATATTTCAGATAATAGTAAATAATTAATACCATTACACAGGCAACAGGGATTAGGACGATCTGAAAGCCTTAATTATCCTAATCCTATTCAGAGAATAAGATCTCTGAATCTCTGAACTTTTCTCTAAACTTAATTTTTTAATAAACAACTAATCATTTTAAAATAGGGAAAAGTCTGTATCAGATCAATATCTATTATTTCAAACTAACAATTCAAATCTTTTCGAAAATATCGTAATCATCTACCTCCTTTCTTTTGGGTCAAATTTATAATTGATAGGCTTCTCTAAATTTTTCTGAACATGGCATGCATTTCTTCAGTTCTATATTCGAATAGATTTTTTTTTTTTCTATATATTAACGATTTAATAAATTTTTTGCACTAATGGATAAAAAGAATTTAAATTTCTTCTAAAATTCTTTAAATTGAGACCAAAATCTCATCAATCTTATACAATAGATACATAGAGAGAGTGCAAATAGCTTTGCACTGTCTTTTTTTTTATCGAAAAATATTTATTTTTATTCCTTCTCCATCTGTTAAAAAATCTGGTGTGACTGGTCGCACAGTACACAAACAACACTTTCGTGTAATGGTTTGAATCCATTAAGTTCTTTAGGTCGAAACTAAATACATCTAAAATGCTTTATATCTTTAACTTGGGAAATAAAATTTAATTCTATCTCGAAAAGATAACGTTTTGATTTTTTAAACTGATAAAACTTATCTTTGGATTAGGCTTTTTATCTTTTATAACCTTTAAAAAAGAAGTCTTGATGACTTTTTATATTTTGGTTGAGATCCTTAGGGTTTATAACAATTTTCGAGGTTCCGATTTTTAATATTTTTAATAGATTAAGAATAAATTTAGGTGCTGATGCTCTTTCTTTCTCGTTAGTTATTTTAAGTTTATGAATTATTAAACTTATTTATTAAAAATAATTAAAATTTTATACTGTTAAAAATATTTTGTTTAACTTTTAAATAAATTTTTAATAAAAACCTAAGGTTATCCTAAGGTTCTTTTTTTTTTTTTTAAACATTCACACTTTTTTCTCATTCACACTCACTCACACACACATTCACACAGTCTTTTCGGCAACTTAGGCCATTTAAGACTTTTTGACGATAACCGTTGTAATATATATTATCTATTAGGGGTTCAGGCATTTCTATTTAAGCCATCTGGTATCGAAATGGCTTAAATAAAATCATCGGACTGCCTGGGTCCGAACCCGCGACGTTTGGTATAGGCCTAGGAGGGAGGCGCGTACCTATATTTATTTATTTATTTATTTATTTATTCATAATTCCCAAACAGACTACTGTCCATTAATTTGGGATACAACAATACAAAAAAAAAAAAAATCCCATCATAGTATATATCATAATCACAACGGACAAAATCCGAAAAAAAAAAAAAACTCATATAACAAAAGCATCCCCTCCAGAAAGACATCACATCATTAATTCAAAAAAAAAAAAAAAGAAAAAAAAATCACAATAAATATCACATAAAAAAAAGAAAAGAAATCACAATATATATCACATTAAAAAAAAATCACAAAATATCACATTATTCGAGAAAAACATAAGTTATATACATAAAATTCACACAAAATATCACACTTGAAAAAAAAAACAACAAAATATCACATCACCTTAGAAAAAAAAAAAACATCACATCATTTGAAAAAATATACACACATTCAAATCACAAAAATATCACACTATTTGAAAGAAAAAAAAAAAAAAATATCACATTTCAAAAATAATAACAATAATAATAACTATAATAAAAATTGTATTTTAACAAATGTCACACAAAAAATAAAATATTACGTCAGATAAAATAAAATAAAAACATCCATCAAAAAATAAATCACTATAGACAAAACAAAATAATAAAAATTTAAAGCTATGACTCAAATGACCCTCCATTCATACTCCTATTGGATAGGGACATCATCGTCATGACCGGCGACCACGCCCTATGTATGGTTTTAGAGGATTTCATATAGAAAAGATTCCTCTGCCTCGAATTAAAAGATGGAACAAATATATCCAGGAGGGACAACAGCTCGGGAGAATCAATCCCCCCACTGACAATCTTATGCAGGCCATTCAAAACGACTGAGTCCCTTCTACCGCTCAACGATCCCACCGCAAACATTTCCAACAACTGACAGTATGAAACTGAGTATGTATAGCATCCAGTAGATCTATAAAAGAGATATCTCAAAAAATTTCTTCTGTATATTTTCGATTGCACTGATTTGAATGCCACACCCGGGGGCAAAATCTAAGGTTCTTTTAACCCTTTCAGGTGTTGAATTAAATTAAAGTTATATTTATTAATTCTAAATTTATAGCACTTTTCTGCCAAAATAACCCCTTTAAAAATTCTGATTTAGCACATTAGTGTAGTTATATGGTCCTTTCGTACTAATACAACATTAATTCGATAATCAAGAGTTGTGTACTGTGCTTGTCACACCAGATTTTTTGTGTCGGCATATATTTAGTTTTCGACAGTACAGTACACTCAAATTTCAAGATGTAAAATTTATAAGTATGGGAAAATATTTATATTTTGTTACCATGGCAACCATTTCTCCTATCTTTTCTATGGAGTACAAGAGTAAAGTGGTCTTCAGAAGATTTCAATCACAAAATGAGAATATACATTTTAAAGAGAATCTAAAAAATAATTGATTTTTGAATTAAAAAAAAAAAAATCGTTGGAGCGAAATTTGAGAAAATCGAAAAAAACTGAAAAAGTGCATCAGTAAAGTACTAGTACTTTTTGGTCGATTTTGTTCAAAAGCTTCGTGTCACGTCCCATGGGGGTGCCTAACTTAAATATAAAATTTCAACCTCCTAGCTCTTTTCGCTCTTGAGATATTTTGTTCACACACACACACACACACACACAGACAGACCATGTCGCGAAAACTACTTTTTTTTTTTATTCAGGAGACCTCAAAACGTGTATATCCATCAAAATCTCGACATTTTTTGACATGATCGCAATATTTTCTCTCTATTATTAACATATATAGAAGTAAGAGAAAGTAAAAATAAAAATTTCAAAAAATTTTATTCTCAACTGCTTTTTGCCTATGAAATTCTGAGTTTAGTAAAAAAAAAATCCCATTAAATTTGGGGCCGTAGTTTGCGAGTTATACGCAATTTAAGATGCAGAGTTTTTTTAATTTTTCTCACTCATATTAATTGGGTCTTGAGAAGCGGCGAGCGGAGGGGAAGTGGCGCCTGCACCCCCCCCCCCCCCTCCAGGCATTGTCACCGGCCGGCGAGAGAGGCTGCTATTCTTGGAAAAACTATTAAACACTTTCTAAAAACATTTTATTATCTCCGTCGCAAATACAAGTGATTGATTAGTCCCAAAGAGAATGATTTCACATGTTGTTAAGTAACAATAAATAATGCTCTCTCTTGGATGGGAGACACAAATAAATAATAGTATAAAACGACTAGTATTTATTTATTTTTTAGTGCTATTAATTATTCTCTCGAAAATAATTTTTTTCTCTCTTACCTCTATACATGTTAATATACTGTATATATAGAGAGAAAGTATTGGATTCATGTCAAAAATTCGATGTCGAGATTTTGATGGAAATACACGTTTTTAATCAAATTTTTGGTCTGTCTGGCTTCAATTTAAAGCATGTAGTAATTGAGCTATGTGGGTGAAATTTTATATACAGTAGAGTCCCGTTAATCCGAACTAATTGGGACCGAGGGTCGTTCGGATTATCGGGAAGTTCGGATTAACCGGAATTGTAAGCTTGAATTAGTTAATTTTGATAATAAAGTCGTATTTATAACGTTGTAAACCGTGAAACTTGTCGGTGATATAACTCTAAATAAATATTTCATAATAATATTAAAATAAAGTTCCTTTAATGTCTAATTTTCATTTATATTCCTCTTAAAAAAAAAAAAAAAAATCGTACGCAAAAAGAGTTCGGATTAACCGGAAGTTCGGATTACCGGGACTCTACTTTATTTAAATCTTGATGAAGCTCAGGAACCTTCTTTTCAATTTCCAAAAGGATTCGGACCAGTAGGTTTAATTAAAGTCAAAAAGTTTTTTTAAACAAAACTTTATTTGACCCCAGACAATGTTTCGTCCACTTGCTGTAGGACTTCTTCAGTGGTTGGCTAAAATATTAATATAAAATGTTTTTTACTCCCTATTTTTTACAAAATAAAATTAAAAATAAAGGGTTGGACTAAGCCGAGGGCACAACTTTGCCCACCCACTATTCAAGAAAAAAAACTTTTGTCCCCCCCCCCTAGAGCCCCCCTAATGGTCCGATGGTATACATATTATATATCATTTTACTCGGGAGAAAGTCCAGTTTCTGAATATATAAAAAAAAATTATAGGTTATGTAAGAAAAAAAATTTGTCCCCCCCTAGAGCCCCCCCTAATGGTCCGATGTTTACCAAAAGGTTTTCAGATCTTGACCTCTATTCCTAGTTTATGTGTGCAAAATTTCAAAACAATTAGATGAATAGTTTTTGAGATTTCGTTGACGAAAAAAATTACCACAGACATATACACACACACACACACGACATCATTCCAAAAACTTCTTAAATGGATTCAGGGGACCTCAAAACGCATTTTGGCAGCTTCAGAAAAATTTCGATTTTTTTTACGATTACAATATAAACAAATTCATTTGTTTATATTTACCCTTTTTTTAATGACACCTGTATGATTTTGTTTTGATTTTTTATCAAAATTAACGAATATTTTCTATTTCTTCTTTGATTATTTCAAAAACTATTCAGTTTTCGTACAAATGTCAAAGAATAAAAACTTTTTAAAATAGAGTATTTTATCATAATATAACAAAGAAATTAAAAATTTCGAAATTTCTGAAAAAACTTTTTAGGTAAAGTACTACTTACAAGTGACGTATTTACTCCAAAAGTTGATAGAAATCTACAATTTTAGTATAAGGAGCATATACCAAATTTCATCGATCTAGCTGCTTTGGTTTTTAAGCAATCGTGTTCACACACACACACACAGACAGACATAATGGCCAAAATGGTATTTTTGGACTCAGGGAGGTCTAAAACGTGGAGAAACATCAAAATCTCGAAGTCGAATTTTTTTACGATTACATTACTTTCTCTATACGAGAAAGTAAAAAGTGTGAATGTTTTTTAATAAAAAAAAAAAAAATAATATATATATCGGCGGAAACTAAATATACTGTATCTCGACACCAAAAAAAAATCTGGTGTGTGACAAGCACAGAATAGGTAAGAGAAAGTTGTGTGCTGTGCTACCAGTCACACCAGATTTTTATTTTCAATATCAGCTGTTTATGGCCATTCAACTCAAATTAATTTCTTTGAATTACACAAACTATTAACACATAGAAAGGATTACGTCATCGAGATTATAAAAAAAAAATAAATAAATAAAAAATTTATTTGTTTTTTTCTGGTCGTAGTTTTCGTTTGAGAAGCAACTCTCTCCTGTCTCCAAGATAATTTCCAAAAGGGTTAGTTAAAATATAGGCGACCTGTCTATTATTTGACATGAGCAAGAAAAAAAAGAAAGTTCTTGTGCTGTTAATCACAGAAATAAATTCTCTTGTTTTAATTCTTAACAGAGTTGGGTTATATACACGATTTTGCAGTTTTATACAAAAATCGCGGATAAAACTTGTATAAAACGTATAAAATGTATTAAACTGTATAAAATGTATAAAACTTGGCTGCGCATGCGCGCCGACGAGAACCCAGGAAGGAAGTCAGTGACGGCGCTAGCTTATTCTCAGCGGGGGGGGAGGGGGCAGGAGTGGGGCAAGCTTGTCAACGGGGGGGGGGGGCAGTCAATAAATATATATGCTACATCAACAGAGAAACAAAAAACCTGGTGTGAGTCGTGACAGCAGATTTTTTGTGTCGAGTTTAGGAACCGACAGACGTTTCGGATTCGGCCAGTTTCGGCTAAAAAAATTCTAGTTTCGGCCAAATTTCAGCCCTGCCCTAAACCTGAGTTTGAAAAGATGGTATGATGCTCGTATACTAAAAAAAAAAAAAAGAAAAAAAAACGTCGAGTGAGATTACACTTAAAAAAAGGTCAAATGATTTGGAGGCAAAAATGGAAAATTTACTAAAAAGAAAAAAAAAAAGAATTTTGTATAGGAAATTTTAAGAAAAAGTTTAAAAAAAGGGGCTCAATAAAGTTTTTTTTTTTTTAATTTAGGTCTTTTTCGGCATCGAAGGCCATTTAGACCCGGTCTCTATTTATTTCAATTCGATTGGTAAAGTAATCGATTATTTTTTTTTTTTCGATGACATTTCAATGGCACAAAAGAAAGATATTTACTTTAAGAGTAATTAAATTTATTTATTAAAATAAAGAATTAAAAAAAAAATCTTTCTTTTTTATATTGTAAAAAAAAACTTAAAACAAATTATTATACATTTTTTTAAGGAAAAGATAATAATTTTAGAAATTTTTTTATTTGGTTTTCGAGCTGATTGGGGGGGGGCATCCAGGGGGCAGAGGTCCTTACCGGGGGCTCATGCCCCCTAGCCCCCGTAGCGCCGTCACTGAATGAAGTTCAAATAAAATTTCATTTTTCAATTATTAACATTTTGATTATATTATTCACTAATTATAAAGCAAACAACATCGTCAATGCTTTAGAACATTATAAAATATGAAAAGCTGTTTTCAGGGGGGTTGGTTTTTTACAGTTTTATACCTTTTATACATCGGCCTAGTTTTTATCCGCGATAGTTTTATACATGTATAAAACCGTGTATTATACTCGGCGGGATAAAACTTGCCAACTCTGATTCTTAATTTGCCTTTTGGTCTATCATCAGCCCCGATGTGCATTTCTCTTTTATAAATGTGGGCGAGGGAGCGTTGAGTCATTTACGAGAGGCGGGAAAGTGTCTCTGTCCCTCCCTCCCTCCCTCCCTCCCGCCTCTTTTCTGATACAAAAAAATACTTAAAAATCTGGTGTGATTGCTCGCACTGCACGCAACCCTTCGGCAAGAGAAAGTTGTGTAATGTGCTTGTCACACCCGATTTTTTTTGTCTCGAAAGATGCTCTTAGCTTAGTTCCACACTTGACCACGCTCAAATGGAGGGCGCTAGCTTACGGATGTTTTTTTGCTCCTTTCACGTGACAAGTTTTTATAATGAATTTAACCTTGAATATTTTATAATAAATTAACAGAGCCACCGGCTTTAGAAACTCTTCCTAAATTTAAAAATTGTTTTATATCTTTGGATATTATTAACGAGAAAAGGGCAGTTTTTGTCTTTGAGTGGCAACACCAGACGGACGGTTGGAGCTATCAACACCAAATTTTTTTTTTTTTATATTCAACGGCTTTGTAAACTCTATTTAAATTTTTTATGTTTCGTCAAAATTGATTTATATTGTTGAATGTTATTAACGAAAAAAAATATAGGGACCGTGCGTCTAGACCTTTGCGCCAACTAGTGGCAATCATCTTAATTAGTCGGGGGATTTGTTAAATATTTAACATGTGATTTATTTTTGAATAATTATTAATTAAATATATTGAGATTATTTGAAGTTTGTCGACTTTAAGAAAAAATTGCTGTATCCGTGGCTGTAATAATACATCACTTCAGAAACCTGGAATGGATGTGAAAGTGAAATTTTATAAATTTCCAGATAGCCACATGAAAATAGCAAAACGTAAACAGTGGATAAAAACAGTAAAAAATTATGACTAAGTCCAAAATTAATTAAAAATATTTTTTTTTTTTTAGAAAAAAAAAAAAAAAAAAAAAAAAAAAGAAATATTCTTTGTATGATAAAATAGGTTAAATTTAACTTGATTATAATAAAAAAATCTGGTGTGACTGGCGCACAGCACACAACTTTCTCTTTCCCTTCGGTAAGGGAAAGTTGTGCACCGTGCTGGTCACACCAGATTTTTGTGTCGAGATATATTTAGTTTCCGATAGCACCTTAGTTTCAAACTTGCATTTTAAATGTTGACTGCTTCAAATAAACTATGGTTATTTTTCAAAATTTTAATCTCATATTTGGACATTTTATACACAATATAGAATCGTAAATAAATACAAAATTTCATTAGAATTGGAAAAAAAATTTTAAATGCGTAAAAAGTTCCAAAGGGGACCCCCTTTTGAATCGAAATTAACATACAAATCCCTATAAGAAATTAACATTAGGCCTATGAGAGAAGGCGGAGAGACAGGCGATAATGTTTGCAAGTGAGAGAGAGATGAGAGAGAGACATATATGTTTTCTTTGAAACAATTAAAGACACAAATAAATTTAAAAAAAATGGGAATTTAAATAATAATTGATTTTTAATCTAATAAAAGAAAAAGATTTAAATTCCGTTACCATGGCAACCATTTCTATCTTTCCTATGAAGAGCAAGAGTAAAGTGGTCTTCAGAAGATTTCAACGGCAAAATGAGAATATACATTTTAAAGAGCATCTAAAAAATAGTTGATTTATGAATTTAAAAAAAAATCCTTGGAGGGTGTCGTGTATCATTGTCGTGGTTTCATTATTATATGGTTGCTCTGTTTATGTATATGTTTATAATGATAAATAAATAAGCAAATGTTAAATTGAGAACGTCCAAAATATTTCATAATCTTTTCATTAAGTATAACAATTAACTGTTATTCCAGTTAAAAATATTACATCTACAGTCACTATTCGACACCTTTCTAGTTTTTTTACCAATTTTGGTTTACCACACGTTTTGGTTTCGGATAATGGAACTCAATTCAAGAGTGAACAATTTCAGAATTTTTGTAGAACGAATGGCATTTCGCAACGCTTTTCAGCACCATTTCATCCGGCTTCCAACGGATTGGCTGAAAGAAATGTGCAAACGTTTAAACAATCACTGAGGGCGTCGCTGGACGAAGGGAAAGATATTACAGAAAGTCTACAAGATTTCCTTTTAATTTATAGGAAGACCCCTCATACTATTACGGGACAATCGCCGTCGATGTTATTTTTGGGAAGAGAAATTAGATCCAAATTGGATTTACTTCGGCCTAATTTAAGAAATGAACTTATTAAAAAAATGTAAAACCCTCTATTATTTCAAGAAGTTTTCAAGTGGGGGATTCAGTGGCATTTAGAATGTATAGGGATCAAAATGAAAAATGGAAATTTGGAAAGGTTATTTCAAGAGAAGGAGATGTGCATTATAATATTAAAGAGGAGGATGGTACTGTTCATAGACGACATATTGACCAAATGAGAAGAATTGGGGATAATATTATGAATGAGAGAAGAGGAGAGAAGGAGCCGCAAGAACCATCAGAGCCTAAGGTTGTTTCAGAAGGGACTTTTATTGATTTTAAAAAATTGGAAGAAATAAAAAATTCAGAGTTGTCTAACGACGGTTTGGGAACATCTACTTCTATTGAAAATGATGAACCTATTAATTCATCACCTCTTGGAAATGGTGAACCGATTAATTCCTCTACGAATCTTCCTAATATCCCTAAGTCAAGATTTGGGCGACCATTAAAAACACCTGTACGTTATGAACCTGTGGTTCTAACTTAGTGAGGAGGAATTGTCGTGTATCATTGTCGTGGTTTCATTATTATATGGTTGCTCTGTTTATGTATATGTTTATAATGATAAATAAATAAGCAAATGTTAAATTGAGAACGTCCAAATATTTCATAATCTTTTCATTAAGTATAACAGAGGGAATTTTGAGAAAATCGAAAAAAAAACTGAAAAAGTACATCAGTAAAGTACTAGTACTTTTTGGCCGATTTTGTTCAAAAGCTTATTTTGAGATTCTTCAAAGGTACCTAAGTTAAATATAAAATTTCAATCCGGTAGCTCAATTCCTTCATGCTAAAAATCTGTCCACACATACAGACACACGCACACACACACACACATACATACACACACACACACACACGACCAATTTGCGGGACCCACTTTTTTTGGACTCAGGGGACCTCAAAACATGTATATCCATCAAAATCTCGACATCGAATTTTTGACATGATCACAATACTTTCTCTCCTATATATTTCATATAGGGTACGAGAAAGTAAAAGATGTCAACAATAGCTAGAAAGAAATAACAATTGCATTATTAAAATATCTATAGAGAAGCTCAGAAACAAATAAACAACGGCGCTTCGAAGAAATTAAAATCTGAGCTAAAAATAAAAGGATACACAAAAGGATTTATCAGCATAAGTACAATATATCGAGAAAAGAAGACTATATTGCTTTGTCCGCTCACACCCTTGAGACAGGCCATATTTTCGATTTTGATTGTACACAGATTCTGGCCTTTGAGTCTAATAGGTTTAAACGTGAAATTTTGGAGGAATATTTATATTTCTGTTAACAATACAGTAAATTTTAAAAAGACTTTAATGCAACAATAAGGCTTTATAGAGGTGTTTTATAATATCATTGTTATTTCCGTTAAGACGAGTTGAATGATTATTTTTATAAAAATAGGAATGTCTATATTAACTCTTTTTTAAATATTCCTTTTAATCATATATTAAGATAACAGTATTTATCTATAATTTAAATATATAAATAACCTTCTTTTAAAAGGAAGAGAAATGTAATAAAAATATCACTCACTCTCTGTCCATGGTATGATAATATTAAAATTTGAGGCATGATCATGATTAGTTTAAGTATAATTGTGAATGCCCAATATAACTTGGCGAGGATTGTATGTATTTTCGGACATTAACCTGGGTAATTATAAATATAATAACAAAAAAAAAAAAAAAAAAAAAAAAATTATGTAATTGATTGTATCTATCTATCTCTTAAATGTTCTTTTTCATCATTTGTAGCCCTGAAGATGGTCCCATACGTGACCGAAACGTCGGCCCTGGTTTGTTAATAAATTGAAATATAACTAGCTGCTTGCTCATTTATTCTTCCTATTCTAACTAAAAATAAAATATATCACATATAGTTTTGAGATAAGTCAGTGTCACCATCTTTAAAATAAGGGCATATGAGCATACATAGGGGAAAAGGAAAAAAGGCCTGATGATGGTCACATATGGTGACCGAAACTGAGAAATGTGCGCAAACCAGTCGTCGGTGTTTAATTCCTGAAAAATAAAAAAAATTTTTGTGTAAAAAATTTCTTTATTATAATCATTCAAATACATCTGAATACTTTTACAAGTAAACTTCCAAATACATTAAGAAAGTTAATTAAGTAAGATAATTAAAAATCTGGTGTGACTGGCGCACAGCACACAACTTTCTCTTACCCTTCGGTAAGAGAAAGTTGTGCACCGTGCTGGTCACACCAGATTTTTTGTGTCGAGATATATTTAGTTTCCGATAGCACCTTAGTTTCAAACTTGCATTTTAAATGTTGACTGCTTCAAATAAACTATGGTTATTTTTCAAAATTTTAATCTCATATTTGGACATTTTATACACAATATAGAATCGTAAATAAATACAAAATTTCATAAGAATTGGAAAAAAAATTTTAAATGCCTAAAAAGTTCTAAAGGGGACCCCTTTGAATCGAAATTAACATACAAATCCCTATAGGAAATTAACATTGTTCCTATGCGAAGATAAGGTGGAAAGGGAATTTAAAAAGGCCCCCTAGTAGAGAGAGACGATAATGTTTGCAAGTGAGAGAGAGACATATATGTTTTCTTTGAAACAATTAATGACACAAATAAATTTAAAAAAAATGGGAATTTAAATAATAATTGATTTTAATCTAATAAAAGAAAAAGATTTAAATTCCGTTACCATGGCAACCATTTCTATCTTTCCTATGAAGAGCAAGAGTAAAGTGGTCTTCAGAAGATTTCCCAACGGCAAAATGAGAATATACATTTTAAAGAGCATCTAAAAAATAGTTGATTTATGAATTTAAAAAAAAATCCTTGGAGGGAATTTTGAGAAAATCGAAAAAAACTGAAAAATTACATCAGTAAAGTACTAGTACTTTTTGGCCGATTTTGTTACAATTAAGCTTATTTTGAGATTCTTCAGCAAATTTTCTAAGTTAAATATAAAATTTCAATCCGCTAGCTCAATTCCTTCATGCTAAGAAAATCTGTCCACACACAACACACAGACACACACACACACACACACACATACACACAGACCAATTCTGAAAGGGACCCACTTTTTTGGACTCAGGGGACCTCAAAACATGTATATCCATCAAAATCTCGACATCGAATTTTTGACATGATCGTAATACTTTCTCTCCTCTACATATTTCATATATAGGCTAATTTTTGAGAAAGTAAAAATATCCATAATATTTTTCAGGTTTCGCCTTCGGCAGGCCTTGCGCTAGCCAGGGGCTAACCCCCTGGACCCCCAAGCTCGCCTACCGGCGAGCTTTGCTCGCCTTCGGCCAAAGAGCCAACTCAATCGCAAGTCTTAGCACAAAACTTAAATTGTATAAACGAAATATATGATTACATTCTAAATAAAACAAACGCATTGGTTAGTGAAAGGAAGGGTGCTATTCCAAAACAAAATTTAAATAACCCAAAATATAATAATAATAATAATTTCAATAGGAGAGATTATAAAGATAAATATAATAATAATTATAATAAAAATAATTATTACAGGAACCATAATTCAAATAGAAGTAATGCTAATTTCAAGCAACATGGTCAGAACGCGAATTCCCAGCCACCTCCTACCCCTATGTCCACACAAACATGTCCACCAAGTAGAAATAATCAAAATCAGAGACAGAATCATTTTTTAGAGACGGGCAAGGAATCAGACGATCCCCCGGACAAGAAATAAATAAAAATGGAGAAAATGAATACCTAAGTAGTTTGCCTTATATAAAAGTTAAACCGAATCTAAAAATATTACTAGACTCTGGTAGCAGTTGTAATATTATTTCGCCACACCTAGTACAAAGTATAAAGAAGTATAGAGAGGTAACCGAAATCAGTGCATTAAACAGTGAAACAACACTAGACGAAGTAGTCTTTATTAAATTTAATAATAGATTAGTCAAACACATAGTGTACCCACTGAGCAATGGATTCAATACCATATGGGGAATAAAACTATTACGCGAATTAAAAGGTAAATGGGATTTTACAAAGGACGAAATCGAGTTAGATGGAGAAAAATATAAATTGCATTATTTCAATCGTCCATCGTTAGAATGCGAATCGGAAGAAGTAGGAATCTCTAACAGTCACCTGACCGATCAAAATTTAATTGCATCTCAGGCCCCGGAGACCCGAAACTCTAATGAGCAATCTAAAAAGCAAGCGAAGAAAAAAGAATCCCCGAAACAAGAAAAAGGCGAAAAGAAAATGACGAAAGGCAAATCGAAAAATAAAAAGAAGGTAATAAATTTAAAAATGGAAAATAGAAATAGTCAGAAAATGTCCATTACATCTCCACAACAATTTAATTGTCTCGAAAATAGCAATGAAATAGTTCAAGAAATAATAGATGAATATAAAGATGTATGTCATGAATCAAAGGGTAAACGAAATTTAACTTATACCAAGTCGATAGAGCATAAAATTAAACAAATTAATGAAGAGATAGTTTATCAAAGGAATTACAAAATTCCCGAAAAACTAAAAAAGGAAGTAGATAATCATATAGAGGAATTATTAGAGCAAGGAATTATAAGGAAGAGTCAAAGTCCTTATAATAGTCCGATATGGATAGTACCGAAAAAAGGGAACAAGACAAGACTCGTAATTGATTTCAGAAAACTGAATCAAAACACGGTCGCGGACAAATTTCCAATTCCCAAGATCGACGAAATTTTGACGAAATTTCACGGGCAGGAATTTTTCTCAACTCTTGACCTAGCATCGGGATACCATCAAATCAGACTAAGTCCAGATTCAATAGAAAAAACAGCGTTCACCACCGACAAGGGACATTTTGAATTCACCAGAATGCCTTTTGGATTGAAAAATGCTCCCTCCACGTTCCAAAGATTAATGAATGAGATTTTGCAACAGCATATTAACAATGAACAATGTTTAGTTTACCTAGATGACATAATTATTTTCGGCAAATCAATGAAGGAACATGTCGATAATATCAAAGATATTTTAGAAACATTAAGAAGGCATAACTTAAAAATAAAGTTAGATAAATGTGATTTTATCAAAACTGAATTGAAATTCTTAGGTCACATAGTAACGAATAAAGGTATTAAACCAGACCCAGCAAAAATAGAAGCAATTAAGAATTTAAAGGTTCCAACGACAAAGAAAGAAATAAAATCATTTTTAGGGTTAATCAATTATTATAGCAAATTTTTTAAAGATTTAGCTAAGGTAACGAAACCGATTACCAAGTGTTTGAAAAAAGATAGCAGTATAGACATCAAAGATAAGGAGCCCCGGGTTTGGCGTAGTAAGTAGCGCGCCTACCTCCTATACCAAACGTCGCGGGTTCGGACCCAGGCAGTCCGATGATTTATTTAAGCCATTTGGATACCAGATGGCTTAAATAGAAATGCCTGACCCCACAATAGATATATTCTCTACAACGGTTATCGTCAAAGTCTTATATGGCCTAAGTTGCCGAAAAGACTGTATGAATGTGAGTGTGAGTGTGAGTGTGAATGAGAAAAAGTGTGAATGTTTAAAAAAAAAAAAAAAAAAAGATAAGGAATACTTAAAAGCGATAAATACATGTAAACATATGTTAACAAACCCCCCTCTACTAGTATATCCAAATCTAAATGATACATTAGAATTAACAACTGATGCATCGAATTTCGCTTTAGGAGCAGTGCTAAATCAAAATGATAAGCCAATTGCTTATATCTCAAGGACCCTTAACAAGGCCGAAATAAACTATTCGACCACTGAAAAAGAATTATTAGCCATCGTATGGGCAATAAATTATTTTCATCAATATCTTTATGGAAATGAGTTTATAGTAAAAACAGATCACAAACCATTGGAATGGTTATTTAATTTAAAAGATGCTAATCAAAGATTAATGAGATGGAAAATAAAATTAGAAAATTATCAATTTAAAGTAAAGTATATAAAAGGAAAAAACAATATAGTAGCAGATATTTTAAGTAGAAATCCATCCACCCCCGAAGATGAAATAAATATTAGAGAAGAAATAAATGTTAACGAGATAGGAAATGAATCTCTTATAAATACCCTTATACTAATAAATAATGTAGACATTGATGAAATTCGAGATCACATATTAAGAAGAGAATTAGACATTGATAGCAATGAAACGCAACACTCAGCTGATGAGAACCCAGTAGCACTAATAAAAAATATTAGAAAATGCAGCAATCAATTCATATAAAAATCAAATTGTGATAGGTTCACATGAAAATATTTTATCAGTAGAAAGACAGAATTTATTTGAAAACACAAAGAAGAGATTAATTGTCAAAGTAAATAAAAATAACATTGACGAAGATTTAACTAAGTTCATACTTGAATATATAAGTAGTGACAACAAATATTATGTCTATTTCGAAGACAAGGAATTATTTAGTCCTATGAATAATTTAATTCAATTAATGTTCAATAATATACGAATATATAAATGTCATAAGATGTTAAAAGACATAGAAGACAAAGAGCAACAATTAGAAATAATTAGAAGAATCCATGAAGGAATAACAAATCACCGAGGAATAGTAGAAAATGTTCAAGAGATAAAGAAGACATATTATTGGAAAAACATTGATAATGATGTTCAACGATTTGTGAACAATTGTGACACATGTTTAAGCGTCAAGTATGAAAGGAATCCGATTAAAAACTCAAATAAAACGAAGACACCGTCTTATCCATTTGAAATAGTTAACATTGATACATTTGAGATAATGAATAATAAGTTTGTAACATTTATAGATCAGTTTAGCAAATATGCAGAAGGTCATAAAATAAAAACAAGTTCAAGTAAAGAAATATTAAAAGTATTACAGAAAATATTTGCTAGGAATCCATTTCCAAAAGAATTAATAGCAGACGCAGGAAATGAATTTAATAACGAGTTAGTAAAAGAATATTGTAGAGTAAACAATATTAAATTGCATATCACATCGATAGAAAATCCGAAATCAAATGCATGTATAGAAAGATTGCATTCAACACTACAAGAACACTTGCAAATAATAA
>JAKCPI010004401.1:0-29714 GCA_023213315.1 Euborellia annulipes | reverse complement strand
TTACTTTCTCTTACCTATGTATATATGTAATATATATATGAGAGAAAGTATTGGATTCATGTCAAAAATTCGATGTCGAGATTTTGATGGATCTTCACGTTTTGAGGTCCCCTGAATCCAAAAAAAAGTGGTTTTCGCGACATGGTCTGTCTGTGTGTGTGTGGGTGTGTGGGTGTGTGTGTGGGTGGGTGTGTCTGTGTTCAATTTTAAGCATGAAGGAATTGAGCTATGAGGCTGAAATTTTATATTTAAGTTAAACACCCTCCTGGACCGGAAAAATAAGCTTTTTAATCAAATCAGCCAAAGATTACTAGTACTTTACTGATGTACTTTTTCAGTTTTTTTCGATTTTCTCAAAATTTGCTCCAACGATTTTTTTAAAATTCAAAAATCAATTATTTTTTAGATGCTCTTTAAAATGTATATTCTCATTTTGTGATTGAAATCTTCTGAAGACCACTTTACTCTTGTACTCCATAGAAAAGATAGGAGAAATGGTTGCCATGGTATCAAAATATAAATATTTTCCCATACTTATAAATTTTACATCTTGAATTCAATTGTACCCTACTGTCGGAAACTAAATACATGTCGACACAAAAATCTGGTGTGACAAGCACAGTACACAACTTTCGATTACCGAAGGTAAGAGAAAGTTGTGTGCTGTGCGCCAGTCACACCAGATTTTTTTAAGATGGAGGGTATTGTATTATCAGAACTAATCAGTCTGCCTTTATTAATTATAAACTTTTGGGGGTTTTTCTATCAAATTAAAGACGTCCATAATTTTGTTAAATACCGTAATCGTAATATGTATATTCCCTGTCAGATGTGGCATTAGGGGATGGAAGCCATGGCATCAGGCAAACGACGCATATCTTGTAAAATAGCATATACACTCATCTTATACTTTAATCAGGGGCGCCCCCCCAAAATGCATATATATACATAGGGATATACAGACATCAGCGGGGCTCGCCCCCCTTCCCCTCTCCCAAATGTTAGATCGGCCCCGCAGCGCGAAAAAATATAGCTCCGTTTAAAATTTTTTTCCGCAGGGTGAAAAACTTAGGTTCCGTAAAAGGGAAAAATGTTCCCCGGGGAGGGCAAAAATAGCATGTCCCCAAAAAATAGATAAAATGAATTGAACGGACTGGCAAAAAAATCTTTCCGCAGGGTGGAAAACTTAGGATCCGTCAAAGGGAAAATGTTCCGCAGGGCGGAAAACTTTGGTTCCGCAATAAAACAAAATTTTTCGCAATGGCTTATATAAGAATGCCTGGACCCCAATATGTATAATAATAAATAACGGTTATCGTCTAAAGTCTTAAATGGCCTAAGTTGCCGAAAAGACTGTGAGAATGTGAGTGTGATTGTGAGTGTGAATGAGAAAAAAAAAAAAAAAAAATTTCGCAGAAAAACTTTTGAGTTCAGCTCCTCACTCCCCCCCCTAAAAAATGTCTATATACACTCCTGACTTTAAATAAGTATTTATTGAATATCTTCGTCATACGTATATTTCAGTAGCTTTTGGGGAAAAAATTTGAAACATATCAACAAACAAGATATTATTATTATTATTATGTATTTTTTATTATATAGGCTAATATGTAAATAAATGTAAATAATTTTGTGAAAATTAAATAAAAATTACTAATTTTATTATTATTATTTAAAATTCCTACCCGTTTATGTTGAGATGTTTCCGTCCACGAAGACACACACCAAACCCAATCGACCTCTGGCCGTAACCATCCATCTATACCATGGGCGTACCCAGCGAGGGGCAGAGATGTTTCCGTCCACGAAGACACACACCTCAAACCCAATCGACCTCTGGCCGTAACCATCCATCTATACCATGGGCGTACCCAGCGAGGGGCAGGGGGCCCCCAGCTGCCCCCCCCCCCCTAGAAGCAAGAAAAAAAAATTAAATGCTTATAAAGTGATGAAATGAAACAAAATTAGGTAGGGCGATAGCGACGGGGACTCGGGCAGGGTTTTTATGCCTTTAATTCGAAGGCTTTTCCCCTATATATATATATATGAAAAAGCTATGTCACAATCTGGACGGCCATGATCTGCCCCCTCTGGACGACCATGATCTGCCGCCCTCTAGATTTGATCCTGGGTACGCCCTTGACCGGTACCCCTATCTTTAACTCCTTCATTTCTAGTTAACAAGCAAATCCTTATTCCTATCTCCTTTTCTCCAACCTCTTCTATGCTAGGGAGGATGTCCTAGTTCGAGGGGGGGGGCTCCCTCACCCCGACTCCTTTCGAATGCATCACCGAGAGGGAACTTTCTTTACGTCTCTCCCACACAACGGGATGTCACAGGCACTCCATACCTCCTTGTAGAGTTGCCTGGGGGCTATTGTGGTGAGATGCAATATTCCAATCCTTTCTTTCTTTCTCTTGCATTTCACCACATGTGTAAAGAATAGAACATGTATTGATTAAGAAGAAATCAAATATTGAATTCACCCTTCAAATGGAAATCAATTTATTTTCTCTTACCTATATATGTATATAGAGGCCCACGGGGCGTGGGTAGAGGTTAGCGTGCTAACCTCATATACCAAACGTCGCGGGTTCGGACCCCAGGCAGTACGATGATTTTATTTAAGCCATCTGGATACCAGATGGCTTAAATAAAAATGCCTGGACCCTAATATATATAAATTCATAAATAACGGTTATCGTAAATGTCTTATATGGCCTGAGCTGCCGAAAAGACAGTGTGAATGTTTGTGTGAGTGTGAGTGTGAATGAGAAAAAAGTGTGAATGTTTAAAAAAAAAAAAAAAAAAAAAAATGTATATAGAGAGAGATAGAGAGAAAGTTTTGAAAAATACATTGTCGAGATTTTGATGGACTGACACCAGATTTTTTAAAGGAGTTTTTGTATAAGTGTTAATCGCACGTGCCAAGTATGCTATTATCATTTAGCCACAAAATATTAACCTTTTTATCTATCTTAGCGATTTTGTTTACTTTAAATGAACTTCAAATTTTGCCCTCGGGGCTTGGTGTTGGGATTAGCGTGCTAACCTCGTATAGCAAAAGTCGCGGGTTCGGATCCCATGCAGTCCGACGCATTTATTTAAGCCATTTGGATGCCAAATGTGTTAAAAAAAAAAATTCAAATTTTTGCTTGTTTATAATAAATTCGATGTTTTCAAAGAAGTTATTTATTTTTGATTTATCAAAGGATTATGCCTCAAACCAATTCTAAAAAATCTTTTTTGCGTCGAGATATATTTAGTTGCTCTTAGCACTTTAGTTCCAAACTTGACCACCCGATTCATAGATGACGCTGCGCTACTGCTACTACTAATGCTTCCACATCAGTAAAGTGTACTTGAAATGATTTCCACGAAAAATTTCAATAATATACTTGTTAAAGAGGATCTAAAAAATAATTGATTTTTGAATTTTAATCAAAATCGTTGAAAAAATAAAAAAAAACTGAAAAAGTGCATCAGTAAATTATTAGTTCTCTTTGGCCGATTTTGTTTAAAAGCTTATTTTCACCCCTTGGGAGAGTGTCTAACTTAAATATAAAATTTCAACCTCGTAGCTCTTTGAGTTCCTGAGATATTTTGTTCACAGACAGACACACAGACTCACAGACAGACCATGTCGCGAAAACCACTTTTTTGGATTCAGGGGACCTCAAAACGTGAAGATCCATCAAAATCTCGACATCGAATTTTTGACATGAATCCAATACTTTCTCTCTATGTATTTCATATATAGGGTAAGAGAAAGTAAAAACACAAATTGTGTAACAATTGGATCATAAAAAAGTTCACTTTTGGATTAGTTAGATAAAAAAAAAAAAAAAAAAATGAAGTTGACACTTTTTTGTACGATATTGAAATAGATATTTAATAAATAAGGTCAAATTTCATCCCCTCTCTCACCGGATTTAAAGAAATCCTTAGATTTTGTAATTTGATTAGATTAATTTCCTATGTTTCCCTAAAAATGTTTTTTCTTTCTTTATTTGTTATTCAAATTAACGAACAAACAAAAACGTAAAAAAATAAAACGGAACGGGACACTTGCGGTTAAACATTTTTAAGTGATTGTTTTCTTTATCGTATCGCATGTGTGTGATGTCCCTCCCCCCCTCCCCCCACCCCCAGTCCCCTCCCTTCGGAGTAAACCATTGATCATTGATTCTGACTCACTTTCAGATGAGACAGACAAAATATAAAGTATAGAAAATCATTTAATTGCCTGATTGTCTAGAATGGATGATTCTCTCTCTTTTCCCGTCCTTTGGACTTGGCACTCACTCATTTCCTTCATTCATATGGAATTGGAATTCCCTTCGGCTCCTTTTTGATTTGATACTTGAATATCATTTAAAGAATTTTTCTTTTGTTCTTAAATTTCGTGAAAATTTAAGGAAATTTTTTTTTTATTTGAAATTTAATTAAGAGGTGTGGATTCATTCCTGGAGGGGTTCAGGAGCGACGTCTAAACGTACTAAAAAACTAGACTATTATAAGGAATTTTTCAATGCGGTTTTTTTTTAAATGAATTAAATTCATAAGAGATTATTGGGACATCGAGCTATAATTTTTTTAATGACTTATAAAAAATTATCGTAATTAATTTTTTTGTTATCAAGCAAATACAAAAAAACAATCTGGCCCAATAATCTTTAATTTTTTTTTTAAATTTAAAAATGAATTTATTGTTATTATTAATCACATATTAATTAAGAAATTTTTAAAATAAGCTTAGGTGATTTATTTAAAAATCATCTGTCAAATGAGTTCAGCATTCTTGCAATAGATGGCAGGCTAGTCTAACAGCTGATCCCCTAATAGCGTTTATCTGGCCTATATTTGTATATTTTTATGCTTTTATAAAATATTCATAATATATAATAACTAGAGACTGGTGACAAGCACAGTACACAACTTTCTCTTGTCAAAGGGTAAGAGAAAGTTGTGTGCTGTGCGACCAGTCACACCAGATCTTTTGTACAGAGCGCTAGTGAATCTTTGAGTTAACAATGTAAATGAATTCATTCATTCCCTAATATCAATTCAATTAGAGAGCTTATATTATATTTCATCTTCACGCATATATTATGCACTTGATGTCGAAAATCCCCTGTTTCCAGATTATTTAAAATCTCCCAATTGCCAAAGGCTGGTTAAGTAGCTAGTATTTTCTCTAAACGTGTAGCCTCCCCCTCCCCTCTCGTCTTTTTATTTTTAGGAACCCCTGGCTCCAATCCAAATCACCGAAGGTGAATGAATGAATAAATTTAAAATGATTCAATGCCAATAACTCTCTCTTGACTTTGGTTTATTATTATTATTTTTTTTTCCTTTTTTATTTATATTATCAACCAAGGAGAGAAGGAAGGATGAAACAGGAAGAGTTGGATGCCACAAAATGGGAAGTGGTCGTCGTCAAAACGAAAAAAAAAAATTGATATTGATGGGTTGAATATTTGAAAGAAGCAAGACACAAGAGAGGGGGAGAGAATTGACGTTAAGAGAATAGAAGAGTAGAGTCCAGAGGAAAAATGTATACTTAATAAAAAAGATTCCCACCTATTGACGTTCTCTATCCAGGAAATATTTTAGAATTTATCTTAAAAAACTATTGGATTTTGATAATTGATGATTTCAAACTTTAATGTTGCAATATTATCAAAGGGACATCACTTATTTACATTCAAATTTTATCTTACTGGAAAAAAATCTGGTGAGACGAGTCACACCAGATTTTTTGTGTCGTCATATATTTAGTTTCCGCCGATATATTAAAATCTAAGGGTGCGATTATGTTGGAGCTGCAATAAGCGATAAGAGCGTCGATAAGAGCATAGCAAAGAAAATAGAAACATGCTTTTGAATAGAGCTGTTTATATTGGAGCTGCGCTGAGAATCGTTCTTTGATCCCGATTCATTTTCTTTGCTCTTATCGACGCTCTGATCGGAGATGGATATAGACATTTTAATAAGTGAAGTATTTCTAGGCCCTCATTGGGGAATAAAAAAAGAGAAAAATTTTCATAATATATTTTTCTAGACAAACTATTGAATGAAGTGGCACAAAAAACAGAAACAAATTGTAAGTTAATCTACAGTATTTTTTTTACTTTCTCGTACCTCTATATATATGTTAATATATACGTATAGAGAGAGAAAGTATTGGATTCATGTCAAAAATTCGATGTCGAGATTTTGATGGATCTTCACGTTTTGAGGTCCCCTGAATCCAAAAAAAGTGGTTTTCGCGACATGGTCTGTCTGTGTGTCTGTGTGTGCATGGGCGTCCGCAGGGGGGGCAACCAGGCACTTGCCCCCCCTGGAAAATTAAAATGATACAAAAAATGTATAAAACAAAAAAAAAAATACAAAAAAACCTTTCACAGTATACATCCACCTTGCCGCGGTGAGAAAGCTTTAAATACTAAAAGATGTATAACATTATTAATATCAAAATACGTTTTTTTTAACTTATCTGGAAGTGACTTGCCCCCCCCTGCAAAAAAATCCTTGCCCCCCTGCAAAAAATCCTGCGGACGCCCTTGTGTGTGTGTGTCTGTCTGTGTGTCTGTGAACAAAATATCTCAAGAACGAAAAGAGCTAGGAAGTTGAAATTTTATATTTAAGTTAGGCACCCCCATGGACGTGACACGAAGCTTTTGAACAAAATCGACCAAAGAGTACCAAAGTACTTTACTGATTCACTTTTTTAGTTTTTTTCGATTTTCTCTAAATTTGCTCCAACGATTTTTTTTTAAATTCAAAAATCAATTATTTTTTAGATTCTCTATAAAATGTATATTCTCATTTTGTGATTGAAATCTTCTGAAGACCACTTTACTCTTGTACTCCATAGAAAAGATAGGAGAAATGGTTGCCATGGTATCAAAATATAAATATTTTCCCATACTTATAAATTTTACATCTTGAATTCAATTGTACCCTACTGTCGGAAACTAAATACATGTCGACACAAAATCTGGTGTGACAGCACAGTACACAACTTTCGATTACCGAAGGTAAGAGAAAGTTGTGTGCTGTGCGCCAGTCACACCAGATTTTTTTTTATTTAAAATAATAAAATTTACTTACTATTTGTTTGACATTTTTCTGCCACTTCAATTCAATCAACTTTTAAATCTATTTATATTTAATATCTATTTAAAATATTTAATATAATCTTAATATTGGGTTTATTTAATTAATAAACAAATTTATGAATAATTTAATTTAGGCTAATATTTTAATTTAATTTAATATATTAATAAATTTAACAGTAAAAATAATACGAGGTTATTTATTTATTTATTTATTTATTTATATGGAATAAACACTCTCTTACAGATTTAAATGTTATGTTCAAAACCTTCTCTGTCAATTATAACATTATGCAGACATCAAAATCTTCACCTCCGATCAGCTCCATCCACACCAATATTCAAGTTTTCTATTAATATCTTGAAGCAAATACCAATTTATAGCGATTTAAAACAGTTTAAACTTTTTGACACCTGCTTTGTCTTTGCTAGTATCGCAGTTCCAACGTAAACACCACTAGCGAGCTGTTTGACGCTTGGCTCTTATCGCTTATCGCAGCTCCAACATAATCGCACCCTAACATGTAAAATTCATAAACGTGGGAAAATATTTATATTTTGTTACCATGACAATCATTTCTCCTATTTTTTTATGACGTACAAGAGTAAAGTGTGCTACAAAAGATTTTAAAGACAAAATGAGAATATACATTTTTTTCACTCACCTCACACACACTTCACACTCTTTCGGCAACATAGGCCATTTAAGATTTTGACGATAACCGTTATGAATATATTATTATTTGGTCCAGGCATTTTATTTAAGCCATTTGTATCCAAACCTAAATAAAATATCGACTACCTGGGGTCCGAACCCGGACGTTCGGTATAGAAGGAGCACGCTACGACTACCCAAGCCCCGTGGGCAATAACATTTAATGAGCATCTAAAAAATAATTGATTTATGAATTTTAATCAAAATCGTTAAAGCGAATTTTGAGGAAATCGAAAAAAACTGAAAAAGTACTTCAGCAAAGTACTAGTACTCTTTGGCCGATTTTGATTAAAAGCTTATTTTCACGCCTCAGGGGGTATCTAACTTAAATATAAGGACCTTAAAATACAAGGTCCTGAGGACGACTTATAGTCCCCGAAACGTAGACAGTGGAAATACAGACAGTCGCTCCACTTCTTCATTCGTTATTTCTGGGTTGCCTTAATAAAAGAAAGTCACAAAATCAGACCATCTGGCATTGAAAGAAATGCCAATCTTAGCTCGGACAACTCGTCGTGATCGCTATCCAAGTACTCACAAGATGTGAATGTAAAAAATAAATTTCTATATAGCTTAATAAAAATCCAAGATATAGGCCTATTTAAAATGAATAATATGTCTATTTAAATAGAAAAAATTATTCATTTATATTTCAGAGAAAATTTCAGAATATTTCATAAAAGAGAGAGAGAGAGAGATGAAGGAAATGAGGAAATGCAATTCTGATTTTGTTTTCCTCTCTTGATTTGTTTAGAGGACACATTTTTTTTCGATTAAATAATCTAGCCCGCTCTTGTGCTAGGAGTCAAGGGTTCGCATATTTAAATTGTATTGGCTAAACGAACCAATGTCTTTAAAGAATAGTAATGAATACTTAACGGAAGTATTAATGGGGTTTTGTAGTGAAGATGTTACGCATGTTTATCCCGATAAGAGGGCGTTGTGTCTTAAAAAGTAAGCAAAAAAAAAAAAAAAAAAAAACACCTATTACGAAAATTTGCCAAGAGATGTCAGAATGGTAGCTAATAATATTTAATGCATTTGGTTGATTTTGATTAATCTTTTAACAATAAATACTTTATAAATGTTATTATATATTATGTATCTTTTATAAAAGCATAAAAATATATAAATATAGGCCAGATATAGGCTTAAATCGTCTGTTAGACTAGCCTGCCATCTATTGCAAGAATGCTGAACTAATTTGACAGTTGATTTTTAAATAAATCATCTAAGCTTATTTTAAAAATTTCTTAATTAATATGTGATTAATAATAACAATAAATTCATTTTTAAATTTAAAAAAAAATTCAAAGATTATTGGGACAGATTGTTTTTTGTATTTGCTTGATAACAAAAAAATTAATTACGATAATTTTTTAATAAGTCATTAAACAAATTATAGCTCAATGTCCCAATAATCTCTTATGAATTTAATTCATTTAAAAAAAAACCGCATTGAAAAATTCCTTATAATAGTCTAGTATTTTTTTAAAAGTACGTTTAGACGTCGTTCCTGAACCCCCTTAAAGGGCTAAGAGCATTTAACGGATCTTTAAATACGTTCTTACAACCCACTGATAACATTGTAAAGGAATGACTTCAAAATTTTTCTTTAACTTAAGTGATTACATAAGAAGTTAGAGAGAAGATGAATTAATTTGAACAGGATATTCTCTTTCATGTTCAAAGACCCCTCAGAAAGAAATTCTGCAATTTCATCTTCCTTTTAGCTCTCAATGATTCAGTGATATAATAATAATAATAATCATGACAGTGTCGTAACAATAGCCCCACTTAATAGGTGCGGTTGAGTTCGAGAGCCCCTTGACCTCTGGCTCAGAGGTAGAGCAGTGGCTTCTGATACCAAAGGTCAAGGGTTCGCATCCCGTCCCAGGCGACAAATTTTAATTCAATTGATGTTGATAATAGAAGTGGCTGTTCAGCAATTAGAATGATGAAGGAAGAGAGGATGTCAGCCAAAAAAGGAGCCTCTATCGAATAAAAATCTCCAATCAGAAAACGTTTCGGGTTTAATTAGATAAAACCATCATCAGTTCTTTAGAGCTGAAATGAGCATAAAATAATAATTGTAATACAACAACATAAAATATTTTTTAAATTATAAAAAACATCAGATCTTACATTATTGGCAATCTCAAGATGCACACCATTGAGATGCAGATAGAGTTGTTATATATAAACATATACAAAATTATATAAAAAATACAAAATTTGCATATCAGTTGTCAGATGCTCATTAGTCAACACGGCCAAGTCTCAAATGTATATAAAATTTAATTATCAAATACAGTTATTATATGATAAATACTGGGGAAGCAATGAACCCTCAGTACATTGACCCAAAATACATCTTAATAAAAACGAAATCTCACAAAGGCGTGCCTTTGACCTATTTGAAAACATATTATTTATTTGCAATTGACAATTTTATAAATTAATTCATAATATATTCTCAAATTACAAATAAAGTTATAAACAATTTTTATAATATTTACATCTGGGCGTCTACATTATTTAAGATGGACAAATATACATTACTAAGGCCAATACAATCAGTCTGATAGTTTAGTGCCCTAAGTCCATATGTTTTTATAAAACATTTTTCTGCTACCAGACGTTTATATGTGTTGTCCACCTTCATCAGAATGACTGCGTTGTCAAAGTCAAATCCATGCAAACGCACAGTAGATAGGCAACCAAACATGCACACACTTGCCATGTGAAGGTAAAACATGTGTGTGTTCAATTGAGCTAGGAGATTGTAATTTTATATTTAAGTTTAACACCTCCCCCAGGCGTGAAAATAAGATTTTGATCAAAATCGATCAAAGAGTACTAGTACTTTACTGATGTAGTTTTTCAGTTTTTTCGATTTTCTCAAAATTCGCTCCAACGATTTTGATTAAAATTCAAAAATCAATTATTTTTTAGATGCTTTTTAAAATGTATATTCCCATTTTGCCATTGACATCTTCTGAAGCACACTTTACTCTTTTACTACATAGGAAAGATAGGAGAAATGGTTGCAATATATGGTAACATAATATAAATATTTTCCCATGTTTATATCTTGAATTTTAATATATCGGCGGAAACTAAACATATGTCAACACAAAAAAACTGGTGTGACTGGTCGCACAGCACACAACTTTCTTTTATCTTCGGTTGTGTTCTGGGCGACCAGTCACACCAGATTATTATAACCTAAAAAGAGTTGACTGAAAAATTGCGGCATCTATATATATAATTGAGGAGTGTCCGTCTGTCACGCTCTGTTTGACCAACTTCCCATTGGAATTTTGAAACGAAATTTTGCAGTCTTATAGAGGACGTTAAGGAGAGTCCAAAAAAATATTCGGGTCCCGGAATTCTTATAACTTTTTGAGTTATTAATTCCTAAAGTTACGATTTCTCCCATTGGAAATGTATAGAGAAATATTTTTGTATTCTTTGAATGTAATCAAATCCTCAAGCAGGCACTGAATTGGAATAGTAGTAATTTTCTTTTCTATATAAGCCATTTGGATACCAGATGGCTTAAATAGAAATGCCCTGAACTCCCAATAGATGCCCACGGGCGTGGTGTAGAGGTTAGCGTGCTAACCTCATATACCAAACGTCGCGGGTTCGGACCCCCAGGCAGTCCGATGATTTTATTTAAGCCATCTGGATGCCAGATGGCTTAAATAAAAATGCCTGGACCCTAATATATATAAATTCATAAATAACGGTTATCCTAAATGTCTTATATGGCCTGAGCTGCCGAAAAGACAGTGTGAATGGGTGTGTGAGTGTGAGTGTGAATGAGAAAAAGTGTGAATGTTTAAAAAAAAAAAAAAAAAAAAAAAAAACTCCCAATAGATATATTCATTAGAACGGTTATCGTAAAAGTCTTATATGGCCTAAGTTGCCAAAAAGACTGTGTAAATTTGTGTGTGAGTGTGAGTGAGAAAAAGTGTGAGTGTTAAAAAAAAATTTCTTTTCATAATTAAGAAAAGGCGAGGGAGCCCCGCAGGGGAGCCCGAGTCAGCTTGTGGAAGGTTCAGGGGGCACAACAGACCCTTTGCCTAGACGTGAAGCCCGCCGAAGTCGGGCGGACCGGATAGTTAGAAAATAAATTTATCTACCGAATGAATTTGCATGTTTCTATTAGCTTTGCAAGTTTTATATCATTATGTTTTAAATTTTAATAAATATTTGATTGTGGGATTTAAGTTGATAGTTAGATGATTCATTGAATGATTAGTAGGAGGAGAAGAAGGAAGATTTAAGGAAAATAAAATAGGAGGATAAATCTTTTTTTTTTCATTTCGTTGTAGTCTACGATTTTGATTATAAATAAAAAAAAAAACTCTTTGATTAGAAGGTTTATAAATATTTTTTTTCCCATATGATTATTTTCAAATTCAATTTTTTTCATTTATTTTTGAATCCTTGACGCAAGCGATGAGATGTGACATCATAAGAAAGCACTTTCCTGTTTTAAAGAAAAATACGAGAAAGTGCGAGATTTTATTTTTACATTTGTCTCACAAACATATTGTGTGTAGGAAATTTTACTATCGCGCACTAATATCTAGGGCATCTAACAAGGAGTCCCCACGAGTGGTGGGTCACTGATTTTTTTCAAACTCATAGAATTTAAAGATTAGTATCTGGACATCAATTTCCTAAAGCAGTACGATGCACTACTCAAGAACACTCAAGAAAATCGACTTTGAAGACTATCAAGATTGAACATTAAATTATTAAATGGAACACCAACTAATAAGGATGAAGATTCCAACCATGCTTTAACTTTTATACAATCACAAGAAACAAACAAAAGTACTTCCCGCCTTGCTTTGTTGTCAAACAATTAAATAATATAATAAGAGGATAAAGGAGCAAGCAGCCAGGTAGTTAGTCTCCACGAAATGACACTCTCTGTTGAGGAAACAGTTTCGGTTTTAATGAAATATAACCATCATCAGTCCATTTTTTGAGCTGAAGACATTGTTGAGTTAGAGGAAAAAAAAAATCTGGTGTGACTGGCGCCAACAGCACACAACTTTCTCTTACCTTCGGTAATCGAAAGTTGTGTACTGTGCTTGTCACACCAGATTTTTTGTGTCGACATATATTTAGTTCCCGACATGACAGTACGGAACATATAAATTCAGATGTAAAATTTATAAGTATGGGAAAATATTTATATTTTGTTACCATGGCAACCATTTCTCCTATCTTCCCTATGAAATACAAGAGTAAAGTGGTCTTCAGAAGATTTCAATTGCAAAATGAGAATATACGTTTTAAAGAGAATCTAAAAAATAATTGATTTTTGAATTAAAAAAAAAATAGTTGGAGCAAATTTTGAGAAAATCGAAAAAAAAATGAAAAAGTACATCAGTAAAGTACTAGTACTCTTTGGCCGATTTTGATTAAAAGCTTATTTTTCCGGTCCCGGGGGGTGTTTAACTTAAATATAAAATTTCAGCCTCATAGTCTATAATGTTGAGAGGCAATAATATTCCATTCCAGTGCCTACTTGAAGATTTGTTTACATTAATCCTCTAAACAATTGAACACATTTTATCGTTTTACTCGAAACTATAGTAACATGATTTAAGGGCTTTTAGTAATAAGCGATCCATGTAAGTAAGCCAAAACATTATGTGCTTTCTCTCTCTCTGACTTCGTGGCTTTATTTTCTAAGGGAGCATTTATTCTTCGTATTTGAGTGTTTTATAATAAATCAGGAACCAGGTGAGTTTTTTTTTTTATTTTATTTAATTATTTATTTAAAATTCCGCCTTCAAGCGATCAATTGAAATTCAAATAGTCAAGTCACTCACTCCCTTGGCGTGTACAAACATGTGTATGTGTGAGTGCTTAATTAGAATAAAAAAACCTTTTCCTATTCGCGTAACCCAGTTTATATTAAAAAAAAAAAACAAAAACATGATATAACATGAGAAGTATTTGATAAATTGGCCCATTTAACTTTTAAGGCCTTTTAAGGAGCCCCGTCCTTATTTATTCAAATGACTAAAAATCTGGTGTGATGATCGCACAGCACACAACTTTCTCTTACTTTCGGTAATCGAAAGTTGTGTACTGTGCTTGTCACACCAGAATTTTTTGTGTCGAGATATATTTAGTTTCCACCGATATATTAAAATTCAGTGTAATATTTTATAAGTATAGGAAATACCAAACGTCGCGGGTTCGGACCCAGGCAGTTCGATTTATCTAAGCCATTTGGATACCAGATGGCTTAAATAGAAAATGCCTGACCCCCACAATAGATATATTCTCTACAACGGTTATCGTCAAAGTCTTAAATGGCCTAAGTTGCCGAAAAGACTGTGTGAATGTGTGTGTGAATGTGAGTGTGAATGAGAAAAAAGTGTGAATGTTTAAAAAAAAAAAAAAAAAAAAAAGTATAGGAAAATATTTATATTTTGTTACCATGGCAACCATTTCTCCTATCTTTTCTATGGAGTACAAGAGTAAAGTGGTCTTCAGAAGATTTCAATGGCAAAATGAGAATATACATTTTAAAGAGCATCTAAAAAATAATTGATTTTTGAATTAAAAAAAAAAATTGTTGAAGCGAATTTTGAGAAAATAAAAAAAAACTGAAAAACTATATCAGTAAAGTACTAGTACTCTGGCCGATTTTGAATAAAAGCTTATTTTCACACTCCCGAGGGGTGTTTAACTTATATATAAAATTTCAACCTCGTAGCTCAATTCCTTCATGCTTAAAATTGAACACACACACACACAGCCACAGACAGACCATGTCGCGAAAAGCACTTTTTTGGATTCAGGGGACCTCAAAACGTGAAGATCCATCAAAATCTCGACATCAAATTTTTGACATGAATCCAATACTTTCTCTCTATATACTACGTATATATTAACATATATATAGAGGTAAGAGAAAGTAAAAAACAAAACAAAATCAAATCAATTTCTAGAGGATCCACGGAGGGGGGGGGGGGCGCCAAAAATTCCTGGCACTGAGACCGACAACGAAGCCAGCCAGCAACGGCCCCGTATTTATTTCTCACATTTATTTGTTGAGTGAAGTTCTTTAGTCATACCATTTTTTGTGTCGCCAAATTAGATCCCTGATTCATCATTAAACAAATAAAAGGGGCGGATGCTGATGATATGTGATATAAGAATGTTGCTCTTTCCTTTTTTTTTTTTATTTTATTTTATTTTTAAATATAAACTTGTAAATCTAATAGACGTACCTACTTAAAAGATAACATGCCTTATGCGTGTACAAACAAACGAGAAAGAGAGAGATAAATTAATAATATCTATCAAATACCTTTTTAGGAAATTATTATTATTAAAAAAAAAAATTGTAAAGATTTCTCCATCTCCTTGAATAGTATTAGACCTAACCATCGTAGGAGTCCCCACGGGTTGTGGGTCACCAATTTTTTTCCAAACTCATAGGATTTGAAGATTAGTACCTGGACATCAATTTCCTAAAGCAGTACGATGCACTACTCAAGAACACTCAAGAAAATAAACTTTGAAGACTATCAACCAAAATTTCCGAGTTCTATAAGTTTGAATAATTTTATTTATATGTCAACAGTGTCTGGTAGCCGAGAGAATAAAAGCAACAGTCTAGTAAACAAGGAGTCGCTAGTTCGATGCTTGTTGGAGGCATTTTTTTTTTTTTATTTCAATTCTCTACCCGTATATCAGTATCTCTCATATTAACATTTATAAAATTGGAATTAAATTAACAAATATTTTTTCAATATGAAAACTATAGTAGCGAGTGGTAATTAAAAATAAAAGATGTTAATTTATATTGAAAAAATATTTGTTAATTTAATTTCAATTTTATAAATGTTAATATGAGAGGTACTGTATATAAGGATAGAGAATTGAAATTAAAAAATCTGGTGTGACTGGCGCACAGCACACAACTTTCTCTTACCCTTCGGTAAGAGAAAGTTGTGCACCGTGCTGGTCACACCAGATTTTTTGTGTCGAGATATATTTAGTTTCCCATAGCACCTTAGTTTCAAACTTGCATTTTAAATGTTGACTGCTTGAAATAAACTATGGTTATTTTTCAAAATTTTAATCTCATATTTGGACATTTTATACACAATATAGAATCGTAAATAAATACAAAATTTCATAAGAATTGGAAAAAAAATTTTAAATGCGTAAAAAGTTCCAAAGGGGACCCCCTTTTGAATCGAAATTAACATACAAATCCCTATAGGAAATTAACATTAGGCCTATGAGAGAAGGCGGAGAGACAGGCGATAATGTTTGCAAGTGAGAGGAGAGAGAGAGAGTGATATATGTTTTCCCGGAAACAATTAAAGACACAAATAAAATATAAAAAAATGGGAATTTAAATAATAATTGATTTTTAATCTAATAAAAAGAAAAAGATTTAAATTCGGTTACCATGGCAACCAGTTCTATCTTTCCTATGAAGAACAAGAGTAAAGTGGTCTTCAGAAGATTTCAACGGCAAAATGAGAATATACATTTTAAAGAGCATCTAAAAAATAGTTAATTTATGAATTTTAAAAAAATCCTTGGAGGGAATTTTGAGAAAATCGAAAAAAACTGAAAAAGTACATCAGTAAAGTACTAGTACTTTTTGGCCGATTTTGTTCAAAAGCTTATTTTGAGATTCTTCAAAGGTACTTAAGTTAAATATATAATTTCAACCCGGTAGCTCAACTCCTTCATGCTAAAAATCTGTCCACACACACACACAGACACACACACATACATACACACACACACACACACACACACACAGACCAATTTGCGGGACCCACTTTTTTGGACTCAGGGGACCTCAAAACATGTATATCCATCAAAATCTGGACATCGAATTTTTGACATGATCGCAATACTTTCTCTCTCTATATATTTCATATATAGGGTATGAGAAAGTAAAAAAAATGCCCCCCAACAAGCATCGAACTAGCGACTCCTTGTTTACTAGACTATTGCGCTTACTCTCTCGGCTACCAGACACTGCCCAGAGAGCACAGTACGTCTTATGTACGTACATAAGACGTACTGTGCTATCTGGGTGTTGACAATACTGGTAAATAAAATTATCCAAACTTATAGAACTCGAAAATATTGATAGCCTTCAAATTCGATTTTTTTGAGTGTTCTTGAGTAGTACTGCTTTAGGAAACTGATGTCCAGGTACTAATCTGCAAATCCTATGAGTTTGAAAAAAATCGGTGACCCACCACCCGTGGGGACTCCTTGTATGTGTTCTATTTATCTCCTAGAACCTGTTATGAATTTTTTAGTAATATGATTAAGAAAAGGCGAGGGTCCGCCGCTAGCGGCTGGAAGAGGATCTAGGGGCTAGGAGCGAAGCCCGCCGTGGACGACCGACGCGGTCAGTTAACAAATATATAAGAAACTAGGATCTCCACCAATCAAAATCAAAGACCGCATGAAGAAGATCAAATGCAGAATTTTCCCAATTGTTTTTTTTATTTGTTTAAAGTGCGCGTCTCGGGGTGCTAATTTCGGGACTTTCCAGCGGCCACAATTTTGAAGCTATCGACCTCAAATTTTTTTTTAAATTAAAGCTATTTAAAATATCTACAACTTATAGAAGCCCTTTTTTTTGATTTTCGAAAAAAAAAAAAAAATATTTTTTTAGATTAATCGCATTAAATAAAAGATATTTAAAAAAAGGAGCTCTATAAGTTGTAGATAATTAAATTAGTAATCATTGTGTTAAAGAATAATTAATCTTTTGCCTTTAATTAATTAGCTGGAAAGTCTAGAATGAAATGCAATTTGTCCCTTATATTCCTATGGGGAACACTAACGCCATCTCTTGCCGCCTCGAGTCAATCGTGTTTTAACGGTTTTTCGAGACGCGCACCTTAAGGTCTTTTTCGGCATCTGAGGCCATTTAGACCCCGTCCCTATTTATTTCACTTGAAATACATTTCTCGCCTGGGACGGGATACCAACTCTTGACCTTTGGCATCAGAAGTTAATGCTCTATCTTTGAACTAAAGGACAACGGCTCTTTTTTTCATAATTGAGAAGCATTGAATCTCTCCTTATGTAAAATTCAAGCCCTTAATTATAATAATAACTAGCAGCGCCGTCCTCCTTCGGCGGGCTACGCGACTTGTCACGATGGCTTCCCTCCAATTGCCTGGTCTTGGGCAGTTTGGGGTTGGTGGGGTCCAGGAATTCTACTGGCTTGATATAAAGTCCCCCATAGGCGGAGAGTTCGGCTAGTAATATATGATAGTGCAGGAAGGTGAAAAATGGGAATTATTTCATAAGGAAGATTACTTTGGATATATTTACAATTAATTCATTTCATGACGTTTTTTTATTTGTGGCGCGAGATGCGTTGAAATTATTAATTCTTTAGTTGGGGAAATTTCTGTTTTGTTTTCCTTAAAAAAGAAACGATTAGTTAGTTCTATTACCAACACAATTATATATAGAAGTTTCATTCTTGAAATTGAATGAAAGGGCGGATGGGAGAATTCATTCATAACTTGTACGAATAAAATCGATCATGAATAAAATAAGGAAGGCCCCCTGAATCATCCAACCTCTCTTTCTATCCTCTAATTTTTATTGTTTTCAAATTTATTCGATGAAAAGGAAATAAAATACCCAAAGGAAAAATTAGAAGAGCAGAAAAATGTTCAACTTGGTTTGTGCCGACTCGAACTCCCACAAAGAGGTTGCAACCGGGAATGTCTGTCTTCTTCACTGGTTGCCTACCCCGCCTAGCTGCGAGCACGGCCCTAGATGCCATTGTTTGAATCTGTGATCTCTTCACATTGCAACTGTCTCAATTGCATTTCAATTGAGTCCCTCAATAAGGAAAGTTATTCTTTAATTTTCCTGTTATAAATCCACATATTTCGCATTCATTTTTTTTTTTTTTTTTTTTTTTGAAAATCTAAAGCATGATTTCATTAAAGGGACCAAATATATAAAAAGAGACAAGTCATTATGAATGAACATTTTGAGAGCTACGTATTTCTTTTTTCCCAAACCACTCATTCGTTTATTATTCATCAGGATAAAAGATCAAAAAATCTGATGATCTGCTTTCTGGTTAATTAATTTTTTAGAGGAAACGAATGAGATTATTTATATGGGGGTTTCGCCAAGGGCCCCCACCCTCCTACGCCAGCCAGGCCCTCGCCCTTACTTAATCAAATACGCCAGACAACTCGTTTCATATATTTAATAATATTGTAATTTGCCTTGTTAAGAAATGCAGTATTTAGAAATGTATACACCTTTACTCTTCAAGAGTAAAGTATGCTTCAAAAGATTTTAAGGGCAAAATTTTGCTTATACAATACTCCATGTCATCGTATTATATTTACTTAGGGTATTTACGTTTTTCACTTCCAAGTATTGTGTTATATATACCTACAGACATTCAGACCACCCTTTAAGGGCAAAATGATAATTTTAAAGAATGCTGGAGTATTTTTAAGCTATTCCTGACTATTGGTAGTCTTGATTCTATCATTTTTGCTCCACCTGCTTTCATATAGTTGAAACAGAAATATAACATTTCAGGTCAATCGGAGGTGGTTGTTTAGTGGTGCAAAACACGGATAAAAGTTTAGAAAAATTGAATGAATTTTTCAGTTTTTTTTTTTTTTTACTTTCTCTTACCTATGTATATATGTAATATATATATATAGAGAGAAAGTATTGGATTCATGTCAAAAATTCGATGTCGAGATTTTGATGGATCTTCACGTTTTGAGGTCCCCTGAATCCAAAAAAGTGGTTTTTCGCGACATGGTCTGTCTGTGTGTGTGTCTGTCTGTGTGTCTGTGAACAAAATATCTCAAGAACGAAAAGAGCTAGGAGGTTGAAATTTTATATTTAAGTTAGACACCCCCATGGGACGTGACACGAAGCTTTTGAACAAAATCGACGAAAAAGTACTAGTACTTTACTGATGCACTTTTTCAGTTTTTTTCGATTTTCTCAAAATTTGCTCCAACGATTTTTTTTAAAATTCATATATCAACTATTTTTTAGTTGCTCTTTAAAATGTATATTCTCATTTTGTGATTGAAATCTTCTGAAGACCAATTTACTCTTGTTCTCCATAGAAAAGATAGGAGAAATGGTTGCCATGGTAACAAAATATAAATATTTTCCCATACTTATAAATTTTACATCTTGAAAATCGAATGTACCATACTGTCGGAAACTAAATACATGTCGACTCAAAAAATCTGGTGAGACAAGCACAGTACACAACTTTCGATTACCGAAGGTAAGAGAAAGTTGTGTGCTGTGCGCCAATCACTACCAGATTTTTTCACTTTAGATACTCTTAATAGAAATTTTACTATCCCTGAATGCAAAAAGCATATATTTACGGTATTCTATACCTCTTTAGCTGCTTTCCAAAAATCATTCATTCGTTAAAATCTGTTAATGATTATCGAAATTATAAACAAAATATTTATCAAGTTCAGCATTTCATATATTCTACCCAAGAATAGCTTGGACTTCTATCATAGAATCAGAGACATTAATCATAAAATTTTCTTAAACTTTTTGATTTATTAGAATTAGGAAGATGTATGGCAGCCAGCAAGTGATAAAGAAACTCTATTTGATTATCGTCGACGTTTCGGGATCACTTCGATCCCATCTTCAGGACGATAAACTGTTGTTGCTTAGATAGATGCATTTTGGTTCATACAAAATAAATGATTGAATTTGCATATACCATTAGATGTATATGAGAGTTGCCGTAGGCGCAATTTTTTAATTTGTGGCAAATGGGCTCATATACATCTAATGGTATATGCACACAACAGTTTATCGTGATGGGATCGACGTGATCCCGAAACGTCGACGATAATCAAATAGAGTTTCTTTATCACTTGCTGACTGCCATACATCTTCCTAATCCTAATAATTACCACTCAGCCATCGAAATTCTTCTACTTAAACCAGGGCCGGATCTAGGGGGGGCATATACCCCGGGCGGCAGATATCAGGGGGGCGGCAATTAAAGAAAGATTTACTAAAAAAAAGTTAAAATGATATGAATTTTGCATAGAAAATTTTAAGGAGGGGCGGGAAATTAAATTTTGCCCCCCCTAAAAAATCTCGTAGTTCCGGCCCTGACTTAAACTTTGATTTTTAGCAAAGGGGGTAAAAATCTAGAAAATTCAAATTAAGAGCCGTTTGAGAACAAATTTTCTATTAAAATTTAATTTTCTCTATATCTCTAAGCTGATGGAATTTTGGGAATCAGCGCTACCCATATAGCCAGAAATAGCTCTAAATTTCAATGGACCATGCCCGTGTAATTGATTGATGCTCTATACATTCCAGCCGCCTTAATGTTTACAAATAGGCGTCTGTAAGCGAGGCAGGCGATTCTTTTGGTTCACTATCAATGACATCTTTACATGCAATCGAATCTTATCTTCTTAATTAATCAGAATTTCTAAGAAATTCAATTTTTATCATCAATTCCTTATTTATTTTTCGGTATATTTTCTTACTATTTTAAGTGAAATTTTAATATTTATTTATTAATGTTATATAAAAAATGGAAAGAGTTTAATTTATAAGGCTTGTATATATTTGTATAATTCTTTAAAATTATTAAAGAAATAATATCATATTTTTTTTTTCTTATCTTATATTAGATCGATGATAAGAGATTATTGCGTCATCTCTCTTTTACGTTGCTCTATAAAAAAATAGAGTAATAATGTAGATTTAAAATTATTTTGGTATTCCAAAGCTTTTTTCTAATTAATTAATTTTTTTTTATTTCTTTCGGCATCTTTGGCCATATAGACTTCAAAGTAGTGCAAACCAATGTTTTTCAAAAATTATTTATACACTTCTTAGGGGATCGGCTGTTAGACTAGCCTGCCATCTTTTGCCAAGAATGCTGAACTATTTGACACATAATTTTTAAATATATCTACTAGATAAAATCACCTGGTACCTGGTCATCGTATACTCTGTATATATTTTTTATATAAGGATTTGGTTCAACAATATTGCATGATATAGTATAAAATTCACTAAACACTTTCATAATGCTTTTTCGCCAGCTCTGAAGATGGTTCAAACACGGAACCGTCAGTTATGTGGATTAAATAAACAAAGGAAAAACTTTAACTGCGTCTCTCATTTTTCTATCTTATATACCCGAATGTCGTGCTGTGGTCTAGTGGTAAGGGCACACTGAGCGCAAATCGGTGGATCCGTGGTTCGACTCCCGGCGGCACACCCTTATATCTTTTTTCGGGTACATGGGGTAATATCTAATTATATAAATCTTATTTTTATTTAATTACACTTGACTTTATAATATGATGGAGTTAGAGACTGGAAATAGAGCAAAGGTTACTCGAAGGCGGGCGGCGCACAGTGGTTCCTTTCGCTTCAAAGGTGGCCACGCGAAAAAAAAAACGAAATTCAACCTAATTGAAAAACGTTCTAGGGTAACAAACTAGAATGTTTGCTGGTTTCAAAACTGTATTTCTTTTTGAAAACAACTCAGCCATTGCCGAGTTATAGGTCCTCAAAGTTGACCAAATCTCAACAGTGAATTTTATGCTCTTTTTTGCATGAAATGAAGAATTTTTTCGAGGGGAAATAATTGTCCAAATCAAATAATTTTTTTACCAAATTATTCAACGATTTCTCTATTTTCAAAATAATTTTTTGTTTTTACTTTCCTTATTAAATTATATTGTTTTTAAGGCGCTTTATAAAAAATAAAAAATCCTCCAAAAATTTTTTAAATCACTCTTTTTCATTGATGGTTTTAAATTACTTTAAAAATTGGAATATACCAGAAGATAGCCAAAGAGCTAAGGAAAATGGTCCAATAGTCATCTTTTGCCAATTTTTGCCTATTTGGGAGTTATAGGCCGTTAAATTCGGAGCGCGCGCATTTTCAATAGGCTTTCT
This sequence comes from Euborellia annulipes, assembly GCA_023213315.1. Taxonomy (NCBI): domain Eukaryota; kingdom Metazoa; phylum Arthropoda; class Insecta; order Dermaptera; family Anisolabididae; genus Euborellia; species Euborellia annulipes. The sequence continues at coordinate 6,868 of JAKCPI010004401.1, read as the reverse complement.
CTTCATTTAAACCACAAGTTAATTCTATTTTATCAAAATAATAGCAAATATGATTAAAAGATATCATTTTAAATAACTTTTAAGTTGTTTGCTATTCGATTATAGGTGCAATTGATGCGTTATACCCAGCAGAGAGGTGTTTTTCATTTTCCTGACTTCGCTCTGGAAAACCCATTCTTCATTGTTTATAAATTTATACATTTTTGCTTTAAAAATATTTAAAGACCTGAAACAAAATCGGAACAAAAGTACTAGTATTTTACTGATGTACTTTTTTAGTTTTTTTCAATTTTCTCAAAATTCGCTCCAATGATTATGATTCAAATTCAAAAATCAATTATTTTTTAGATGGTCTTTAAAATGTATATTCTCATTTTGTCCCCCAAAATTCTTTGAAGCACACTTTACTCTTATATTTCATAGATAAAGACGCAAAAAATCAGATGTAGTAAGTACAGAACACAACTTTCAATTATCAAAGATAAGAGAAAGTTGTGTGCTCTACGACCATTCACACCAGATTTTTTCTTAAATGCCATTAAAAAAACGTGATTTATATTTAAAAATTCTACCGTTCAAAATAGTAATTATATCAAATATAAAAAAGGAAAAAAAATCCCTTAAAAAACTTTATTTTTGTTTTCCTTAAAAACATTCAAAACATGTGTCCAAATTTCTTTATTAAAAAATATAATGTATTTATAAACTTGTTGATTAATAAAGAAGAGAAAATAAGCTAAAAATTTATTTTATTAAAAAAAAAAAAATCGCGTGAAAAAATTTTTTTTCTTATTAATTTATTTTTTTCTTATTTAATTTTGTTAAAGAACATTAAAAAAACATGTATGCAAATTTTTATTAAAAAATACCATGTAATAAAAGATTTATTGATTAATAAAGGAGAAAAAAATTCGCTTCAAATTCAGTTTTTACAGTGGATTATTTTTTAACGCTTTTCCTTAACTAGAATTATTAAATCTAATAACATATTCTTAAAGCGCATACTTAAACACATATATATAAATATTTTCATCAAAAGTACCAACTAATAAAAAAGATATAGGCCTATGACCGCTTTTGAAGCGAATGGGACCACTGTGCGGCGCGGCTAGTATTTTAATATTGACTGATAGAGACGAATAACCTGGGGACGTTCCACATGCTAGGCCACCCACGCGAGGTTCTGATGGTATTGAAATTGAAATATCGTAGAAAAGGGAAGGCTGGCTGGCGTTCTTCTCCAGGAAGGTCGAACACTCACTCTCGAATGTCTAATTTTAATATGCATAGCTATACCGATCTACAGTAAAGGTGCGAGGGTGTGGGTGAGCGCGGGGTCAATCACTTCTCTCTAAATGAATATTCAAGTACACTCAAGAATTTGCCAATGCAATTCGATGATTCCTCTGAATAACAAGTCACGAGAAATAATAGTGCACAAAAAATAATTGCCTACTCTAATTATACTTTAACTTAGGTATGCCAATAGAAATGCAATACTAGCCTTCATGGACCAACATTTAATGTTTGGTTTTCCTTAAAGTGTTTGGTTGGCTCAAATCCGCCTGAGGTAAACAGCTTTATATTCTCGTATATAATAGCGGAGTATCTATCGCCTAAGGCGGATGGAGCGGCTAGTTATACTCAATATTATTATTATTGTGAAAAATCTAGCGCCGCGCCATTCCCAACTTGCCCTGGCGGGCGGCGTTCGGGACGTGATCAGTAGTTTTCCCCTTAATTTTAAAGCCCATATGATTTCTGCCCAAATGAAAATACACTGAATCAAGTTTAAAATAATAGAATATTCGCCCTGCCCGGCCTGTGGGTTTTAAAGACCTTGAAAAAATTATGGGCGGGGTAGCAAGTCTAAATTTCACTTTAATAAACTGATTAGGAGGACGGGCATGGAAATGAAATCGGACGGGCAAGGCTCTATTAAAAAATAAAGGGTCGGACTAAGCCGAGCGCACAACTTTGCCCACCCACTATTCAAGAAAAGAATATATTGCCCTCCCACCCTAGAGCCCCCTAATGGTCCGATGGTATACATATTATATATCATTTTACTCAGAAGAAATTCTAGTTTCTGAATACTTTGAATATATAAAAAATTATAGGTTATGTAAGAAAAAAATATTCCCTCCCCCTAGAGCTCCCCCTTATGGTCCGGATGTTATACATATTATATATCATTTTACTCGGGAGGAAGTCTTGTTTCTGAATATTTATAAAAAAAAGTATAGGTTATGTAAGAAAAATATTTGCCCCCCCCTAATGGTCCGATGTTTAGCAAAAGCTTTTCACTTCATGGCCTCTACCCCTAGTTTATAAGTGCAAAATTTCAAAACAATTGAACAAATAGTTTTTTAGTTTTCGTTGACGAAAAAATTTACCACAGACACAACACACACACACACACACACACATACATCATTCCAAAAACTACTTAAATGGATTCAGGGGACCTCAAAACAATTTTGGCAGCTTCAGAAAAATTTCGATTTTTTTACGATTAGCTCACATTAACTTTACCTCAACCTACGGTGATGGGCAAAGTTAAAAATAAACAATTTTAAAATATTTCTTTTTTTCTGACATCTGAAAAAGTTTATTATTTATTATAAATTTAAATATGTAAAAAAAATTAAATATTTTTAAATAATTTTTTTTTTTATTTGATGTATTATTTAAAACTTTTTATTAAATAAAAGAAATTTTATACAATGTATGATTCAGGGGTATCATCATATCGTCAAAGTCTTAAATGGCCTAAGTTGCCGAAAAGACTGTGAGAATGTGAGTGTGAATGAGAAAAAAGTGTGAATGTTTAAAAAAAAAAAAAAATCCCTAGACATTCATTCATTCATTCACTAAAATTTTCGTCGGTACGGGAGGGTTTGAAAAATTTCCGGGTCTGAAGAATGGTAAAAATACCCGGCGCTAAGTAAAAATCTGGACTGGCGCACAGCACACAACTTTCTCTTACCTTCGGTAATCGAAAGTTGTGTACTGTGCTTGTCACACCAGATTTTTCGTGTCGACATATATTTAGTTCCCGACAGTACGGAACATATTGAATTCAGATGTAAAATTTATAAGTATGGGAAAATATTTATATTTTTGTTACCATGGCAACCATTTCTCCTATCTTTCCTATGAAGTACAAGAGTAAAGTGGTCTTCAGAAGATTTCAAGCGCAAAATGAGAATATACATTTTAAAGAGCATCTAAAAAATAATTGATTTTTGAATTTAAAAAAAAAATCGTTGGAGCAAATTTTGAGAAAATCGAAAAAAACTGAAAAGTACATCAGTAAAGTACTAGTACTCTTTGGCCGATTTTGATTAAAAGCTATTTTTCCGGTCCCGGGGGTGTTTAACTTAAATATAAAATTTCAACCTCATAGCTCAATTCCTTCATGCTTAAAATTGAACACACACACACCCACACACCCACTCACACACACACAGACAGACCATGTCGCGAAAACCACTTTTTGGATTCAGGGGACCTCAAAACGTGAAGATCCATCAAAATCTCGACATCGAATTTTTTGACATGAATCCAATTACTTTCTCTATAGGGGAGACCGGGGCAGGTTAACCCACGGGGCAGGTCGGCCCAGTCGCGATATTTCGCAGAATAATTGGAATGATTGTGATACGGATCAGAATGAAGGTCTAATAGCACTGCCACACACCTTCCGCCAAAACAACGTATAGCGATCGGAGTAAATTCGCATGAGCTAGGATCATTTATTCGTTTTTTGCACCTTTGAGTGAATTTTTATTAGTTGAATAAAATTGTGTTATCTACTTTTTTGGTTACTTCGAGGATAAAAAGTGAGCACTATGTTTAAAGGTTAGAGTATAAGGATTATTTCTCTATGGCATATTATTTAAAAAACATCAACGGGATTTGTGCGGGATAAAAATTGTTTCAAATATGACTATCAGTCAGGCTGGCCCAAAAATGACGGGGCAGGCTGGCCCACCTCGATTTTTGTCCTTGTATGAATGGAAATCGCTAAATCCTGTCTTTATCTTTTTCAATTTTAGTGGCAATGAAAATGATGTAAAAAAGGTCAACAAAATAAAAAATTATTATAAATATCGATGTTATACTGGCCGTCATTGAGAGTTTATTGAGGAAATTCTGATTTCATAAATGAGCACGTGTGTTTGTTTTTGGGAAATTGTTATCAGATATATGAATATGTTCTTATTGTTTTCTAAAACGTTCTAGTTCTTTGAATATGTGTGTTTCGGGAAGATATGAGTGTTTCCGCTTTTTTTTTTTTTTTTTAAACATTCACACTTTTTTCCATTCACACTCACATTCACACAGTCTTTCGGTAACTCAGGCCATATAAGATCTTTTACGATAACCGTTGTATTAATAATTATATATTTTGGGGGTCCAGGCATTTCTAATTTAAGCCATTTGGTATCCAAATGGCTTAAATAAAATTACTCGGACTGCCCTGGGGCCCGAACCCAAGGGATTCTTTGGTATACGAGGTTAGCACGATAACCTCTACACGAAGCCCCGAGGGCTAAGAGATTTTTTCAAAAGAGCACAAATTGAGCGTTGGGAGAGAAAGTTGGGACCCTTGTTGCATACTCTTTGGCCAACTTGCCAAGCCCAAGTAAGGTGTCTGCAATGCTCTCCATAGCATTCTGACTCTCATCCCCAACCTCTGTACCACGATTATAACAGTGATTCGTAAATACAAAAGAAAAACTGAAAAACGAAAAGTTCTTGAAGTCACGATATACTTTTTGGATTTAGTACTCACTTATTACTGAAACTGTTGCAATAACCAATTATAATTTAAAATAAACTTTGTGTGTTAAAATTAGGTTGTTTTTAAATTATTTTCTTGCATTTTTATTCATATAAAATAGCAAATGTCTTCCCCTGGGCCAACCTGCCTGGACACCTGGCCAACCTGCCCCGACCACGGGGCAGGTTGGCCCACTCGAAATATTTTAGAAATAATTATTTTTTTAATTTTAACATCAATTTAGGAGACTTTTACGATGACCATTTGGTAGCTTAAGGTTGCACCAACATTTTAAAATGAAAACATAAACGAATATGATTAAATAAAAATTTTATAAAAGAAATAAAAAATTAGTGGGCCAACCTGCCCCGGTCTCCCCTATATATTACATATATACATAGGTAAGAGAAAGTAAAAATAAGAATATGAGCCAAATGAAAATGTTGTGGTCGTGGAAGGCCTCTATGAGGGAATGAATTGAAAATGATTTTTTTGCTATGTTTTGAAGATATCTAAAGAAAAAAAATTGAAATAATCTATAATTTCGTTCATTTTAGATACTAAGCCATGCCTGAGAATACTGCAATGTGGGATCATTCAGAGCAATCAAACAAAAAAAATCTCTTACATTTTAGAAGTGGTTTTAAATACCCTAAAACAATGTCTGAATTAAATGAAATGGTATTCATTTTTTACAAAATTTAATCTAAAAATGTGAAAACCTTTGGATATCCAAGATATCTTTTACCATTAAAAAAAAGATATAGCTAAAATTGTATAGAAATATCTCGGAAAAAAAAATATCTACTTAAAAGTTTGTCTCGTGATTGACGAATAGATAGTATACTAAACCATGTCTGAGAATGCTGTAATGTGGCTCATTTGTTTCCAAATTTAATGTAGAATAATACAAAATTATGAGATTGAAGATATCTCTTACCATTCGTAAAAAAATATAGGCGAAAAATTGAAAGAAACTCTTCAAACAAACAAACAAAAATAAAAATTTCTTCCATTTTTAGAAAAAGTTTAAAGAACTTAAATAGAGGCTTATCAGGTCCAAACTGGGCTCGTTTTAAAGGAAATTTAATGTAGATTATAAAAAGTAAATCATATCTAAGACATTGATAATCGTTTAAAAAATATGGCCATGAATATGGAAAAAATTAATAAAAAAAATTTTTGTATCACACGCCAAAAGTTGCACAGCCGCTAAACAATGCCTTAGAATAGTGCAAAGGGTCTCATTGTTTTCCAAATTTAATGTAGAAAAATACAAAATTATGAGATTGAAGATATCTCTTATCATTCAAAAAATATAGCCAAAAATGTAAAAAAATAATCGGCTAAAAATGAGTTTTTTGTAATTTAAAAAAAAGGGGGTATAACTTTTTCATGATTTTGGATTTTTCTAGTCGTCAGCAGATGGTACTGAATCAAATAAAAAAACCGCAATTGTCTAGCTTGTCTAAAGACACAGATGTTTAAAAACCATCTCAAAAAAATGAAAATTTTCATGTTATTTTTTTTCAACACTTGAAAATTAAATAGAAGGGGTTGATGAAAAAAATGAAATTTACCTGTCCTAAAAGTATAAGATGAGAGGATCATTTCGCAAAAAGAATTATTGAAATCGGACTATAAATACTGAAGCAAAAAAAATAACAATGAAAATGAACTGAAGCCGCGGCAAAATCATCAAAAATGAGGTTCTTTTTGCACGAATTATTTATATGTGTAAACAAACCTCAAAAATAGTTAAAAGAGGTTTGTCATTTTCAAAATTTAATGCAGATTATTGAACTAATTCAGATATTGAAGAAATCTTTAACCGTTTAGAAGATATGAGTGAAAAAAAAACAAAAAAAAAAATATCGTGAAATTTTTTTGAAAAAACATCGAAAAAACTGAGTTTTTTCCCTCTTAAAAAAAAAAAGTGGTACAACTTTTTAAGATTTTGATTTTTCTATTTGGTTTTAAAGGACTCTGAATCGAATGCAAAAAACCCCATATCTCTAGGTGGTCTAGAAGTACCTTTAATCAAAAAACGTCTTTTTCAGCTTTATTATAATATAGATA
>JAKCPI010004400.1:0-10062 GCA_023213315.1 Euborellia annulipes | reverse complement strand
TAATTAATGTGGAGAAAAGTAGATATATAGCTGGATAGAAGATTTTAAAGTAGCAAGAAGAAGAAAGAGAAGCAGCTAGTAATTATTTCATTTATTTAATACCCATTAGGCTGACGTTTCGGTCTCGGTTGAGACCATCCTCAGAGCTACAACATAGCAGGGATAAAGATAAATTTTAAATTACAATTTTCTTTTTAACACATTAGCAATTCATGATTAATAATATACAATATGAGAGACATAAGAAAATATATATATACCTTATGGGCTGTCAATATAGGATAAATATTACAAACTCAATCATATGATTCATAACCAATAAGTTATAATTACAATATATAAGTATAAAACAATATATTGAGGTTTAAAACAGTTGAGTTTATTAGCAGAAGAGTAACAGTCATGTGGTGCGTTCAATCGACTATAGGTAATTAGCATAGGAGCAACTCGTAGCTTATATATAGTACCCCCCACCACGCATATGGGTGACGTAGCCGAGCTTGGCTTCGAGACCGAAACGTCAGCCTAATGGGTATTAAATAAATGAAATAATTACTAGCTGCTTCTCTTTCTTCTTCTTGCTACTTAAAAAAAAAAAAAAATTAATTAAGTTTATATATATAATTATGTTAAAATTTGTTATTGTATCTATTGTAATAATTTTTATCACGTGGATGTAGCAATGTTGGTAACTAAAAAGATAAATCGGTTTCTGTACGCGGTTATTTTTAAGTAAAATCGAGCCTGATATTAACAAATTCACGACAGGTGGTAAGTAAAATGAAGTTGAGGGGGGGGGGGGTTCTAGAAAAACATGTTCTTAAAGGGGGCGGTGAGCAAAATAAGGTTGAGAAACTATGATTTAGATAGATTAGAACAGGTCTTTTTAAGAAGAAACAAAGTGTTATGTTTTTTTAACGCGCAGTGTATTAATCTAATTTAATTATTGAATCAGAAAATTAACATTAGTTTGCAAATGCAAAATTTAATATCTTAATCTTTTTTTTCTTTTTAAATTCAATCTTGATTCATACTAGACAAATAAATATTTAATTGGTATAGGACTAGTAGAAGATAAACTAATCGAGAGCGATTAGCGGAGGATTAAATTAAATGTATTGTATTTATTTACTTTTTTTTTAAGTCATGACACGATTTTTGAAGTGTATTTAAAAAAAAAATTCAGTGAATATGTCAAAGAAATTGGAGATAAAATATTTTCTAACAAAAGTCAAAGAGACAATAGATAGAGGTTTATCTCAAAAACGAATCAACAAATCGCATTCTATTTTACGAATGAGTGAAAATAAAGAACCTTGTGCTAGAGGTCAGGGACGCGCTTTAAGTTCTAAGCAATGATGATTTTTCTAAATTCGATTGGACACCAATGAGGGTTCCCATCTTGGCGAGGGGCGTCGAAAGACGCTCTCTCCTCCTTGGGGCGTGCAATTCGATTGATCGATACCCTCACCGAATCTCTACAGTCACTAGATCATTGAAGAAGCGTGTCTGCCCTCTCTCTCTTTTCTATATATAAGTACTATCATGGTCAATGCTCTGCCGAATTAAAATCAATTATCCCACCCAATGCAACATAGACTCGGAACACAAGGGAGGAATCGTCCCAGCATCCCTATGCTGTTCAGATCACGACTAACAGAACTAGTCAATCTCCAATCTTCCTTTGTTCCCGTGATTGGAACAAGCTCCCTGCGTCTATCTTCCCCAAAACCTACAATCTTCAGACTTTCAAGTTTAATCTAAACAGGCATCTTCTCAGTTCCCTCAGTTGAGTTCCCTTTTATGTTTCTCCTTTTAAACTATATTCTTCCTGGCTGCATGTGATCACTGGTCTTTATAGGTCTTCGGACCTTTTGCACCATTTTTGTTCCCATCGGACTGGGAGATTACTGTCTAGAACAGTGGTTTTCAACCTTTTTTGAAGTGCGGCCCACTTTGTCCGTAAAAAAAAAACGCTGAGGCCCACTGCATGGGCGTAGCCAGACTTCTTGTTAGGGGGGCCAACTCCTCGTTAGGGCGAAGAGGGGGGGGGTTTGCAATTAATATCTACATAGAGTATTAATTATTTATTTAAATAAAATAAAAAATTAAATTAATGTAGTGAATTGGAGTGTTAAAAAAAAATTTCCAATGGGAAAATATATATATATTTTTTTTTTAATTTTTAGGACCAGCCAGGGGGGCAACGGCCCCCCCTGCCTCCCCTGGCTACGCCCATGGCCCACTGTATAGATATAGCCTATATATACTGTATATAATTTTTATGATTTCTTAGATATCCGCGGCCCAGTTCCAATCATCCGGAGGCCCACGGGTTGGGAACAGCTGGTCTAGAAAAATCGTATTAAAGGCCATCTCCCACTCCCTGGAGAGAATTCTCTCTCTTGATCTCATCAGTATCGGACCTTGTACAATAAACTTATATTTTCAATCTTCACATTTATTATTTAAATCCTAACAACTCCCTGAGAGAAGGGAACCTACAAAATTCGAGAGTAGGCAACCCACAACACAGGTGACCCCTGCGAGGGCCGCTGCAACACAACGCCATCAACAAAGAACAAATCACATCTTTAGAGCTATTAACACAGAACAATTCACAATGGTCTTAGGAAAATTCATACAAATTTATATAAATGGTAATGTATAGATTTGTTTGAATTTTCCTAAGACCATTGTGATTTGTTCTATGTTAATGGTTCTGAAGATTATCCTAAACATGACCGAAACGTTAGCAGTGAGGGGACTCTGAGCTGGTCTCTTGTTTTATTCTATTCTTATTCTACTTCATCAATTCAACCAGCTATCAAAACTTCCAATATAAAATAAATATAATGATTGGAGCAGTCTTTTCACCAATAAAACTCACGACGTTTCGGTTTACATTTATTGGAGCATCATTAGATGACAGAAAGTTGGTAAATGGAAATAAAGGTTACCTACCCCTTTTGGCGAAGATTTTTAAATTAAAAAAATATTAATTATAAAAAAATGCATAGATACTTCCATATGTCAACTTTCTCCAGTCATGCTCGAATAAATTTCGACCGAAACGTCGTAAATTTTGAGAATTTTATTGGTGAATAGTGTGATAAGTCCTAATCAACATAAACATTTAAATTTATCAATATTTGATTAGTCAGTTACAGCGTAATAATCAATCAAATCTTTAGAAAGTTGTCAAATTAAGGAAAATAAAATTTTTTCAACTTGTGTAATGAATGATAAATTTTTTATCATAAATTATATTTGTTATTATAGAATGATTCGAGGCAATGTCCTATTGTAGATGTACAACCAACCAGTCCCCCTTCCCCTCCCCCCTAGTTTATAAAATTATTAAAAAAAAAAAAATTGGCTCAAACGATTTTGATTAAAATTCAAAGTTTGTTTGTTTGAAGTACAATTTACTGATGTAGTATTTAAGATTTAACAATAGAAGAGGGAGCGGGCAGCCAGGAAGTAAGCCTCTACGAAATGAAACTCAAGAGTAGTGGAGACAGTTCTATTTGTGAAAACAAAAACATTTTAATAAGACATTGACCGTTCTTAAGAGGTCACTGATTGAATTTTTAATTAATATCGAAATGTTAATATAATTTTAAAAAATAAAAAACTAATTAGAACAATTTTGTACTGGAGCTGAATGTATCGTATATAAAAAAAAAAGCTCTTAGCATTGCTTGGGATATATGTACAAGCAGTTTATGTATATTAATATCCACCTATTGACAACTCTACATTTGACTCAATGCGTTGGCATTTGAGTGCATACTGTATGTTGAAAAATATTTTCTTGTATATATGAATACTTATATTTTTAATATTACAAATTGTACAATGCTTACAGCTCGAAAATGGACTGAGGATGGCGATATTTAATTATAGCCGAAACTGTCCCCACTACTCTTGAGTTTCATTTCGTAGAGGCTTACTTCCTGGCTGCCCGCTCCCTCTTCTATTGTTGATATACAACAGCCACTTCACATATTGTCATCGTATTTAAGATTTTTCAAATTCATTTTCCGGCTATTCCTTTCATAGAGTCAATATTAAATCCCTATGGGGATTTGCATGTAAATTTCGTCAAATTTTTGCCAATTCATTTGACATTTTGTATTTATTTAGGATTATGAGATTAAAATTTTGAAAAAAAAAAAACCGTAGTTAATTTCAAGCGGTCAACATTTAAAAGCAAGTGGTCAATATTATTGATGCTGAGTAGGCAGTCAGAATATAAGCCAGAAATAAACACAATTTTATTTAAATCTGCTCGTCGACGTTTCGGTTGTAGTCGCCCCCATCCTCAGGACCACATTGGCATTTTATTTTTAGAAAAATAAAATATACATTGCAAATACATAAATTTTAGAAATTATTAAAAAATTATTTCCTTTTGCTACTAAAATTGTGTTTTATTTCTTATAATTCTGGCTTCCTACTCAGCATCAATAATATACACAATCTTCAGCCAAAGCGATCGGTCAAGTTTGGAACTAAGGTGCTATGGGAAACTAAATATATCTCGACACAAGCAATCTGGTGTGACAGCACAACTTTCGATTACCAAAGGGTAAGAGAAAGTTGTGTGCTGTGACCAGTCACACCAGGGTTTTTTTTTTCAACAAATTTACTCTAAAATTATTGTAAAACTTACAAATGATACATATATAATCATTTAGGAAAAAAAAAAGATAAAAACCAATTTCTTAATCGAAAAAAAAAACATTCCATTAAAAAAAAAAAAAAAGATAAGAATAAGATTTAATTTAGAGATTAAAAAAAAAAAATTCATTTATCAATATTTATACTTGTGATACGCAATAGGTGTAAGACAAAAAAAAAAAAGAATTCATCTTCAATATCGCAAGAAAAGTTGTTTCAATTCATACTATTAAGATTTCAAGAGTTCAATCACTTCAAACAATATAATAAAAAATCTGGTGTGACTGGCGCACAGCACATAACTTTCTCTTACCTTCGGTAATCGAAAGTTGTGTTGCTTGTCACACCAGATTTCTCGTCCACATATATTCAGTTTCCGCAGATATATTAGAATTCAAGATGTAAAATTTATAAGTATGGGAAAATATTTATATTTTCTTACCATGGCAACCATTTTTCCTATCTTTTCTATGAAGTACAATGAAAGTCAATATTACCTCCCACCCATGCGTTTTCTACTTGTGATTATTTCTTTGTTTTTATAAGAAAAAGAAAATCTTTAATGGAAATTTTCTAGGTTTGAACCATGAAAGTTTTCAATAAAAAACATATAAGTTAATATTTTTGTGTATAATTTATATTACCTATTTAAATATGTTTCAACTAGTGCCAACGCTCGTCAGTACCAATTTAATATTTTTTTTTTAAACAATGAAATAATCACAAGAAGAAAACGCATAGGTGGGACTTAATATTGTCCCTCACTGTACAAGAGTAAAGTGGTCTTCAGAAGATTTCAATGGCAAAATGAGAATATACATTTTAAAGAGTAGCTAAAACATGATTTTTGAATTTTAATCAAAATAGTTGGAGCGGATTTTGAGAAAAGAACTAGTACTCTTTGGCCGATTTTAATCAAAAGCTTATTCTCACGCCCTAGGGGGTGCCTAATTTAAATATAAAATTTCAATCTCCTAGCTGAATTCCTTCACGCTTTAAATTGAACCCAGACACACACAGACCATGTGGCGAAAACCACTTTTTTGGATTCAGGGGACCTCAAAATCTCGACATCGAATTTTTGATATGAATCCAATACTATATATTAACATATATATAGGTAAAAGAAAGTAAAAAGATGAGATTTCGAATTGCTGACAAGAAGAAAAAAGAGGAATAGAGATCAGGTTCAATAAGAAAGGTCGGACATAGCTAAATTTCGGTTAGGTGACCTCCGAGAAACAAAAAGTCATCCGGCCATGAAATAAATATGTGTTGAATTGTAGACGAATAAACAATTTTAAATTCTATTCTCACATAAGACAATAAATTATTAATTTCCTCTTTTTCAGTCTCTTATATAAAAAAAATAATTATCTAAAGAATAGGAGAACATTGACGTTAGGTTTTTTCATCAAGACAAATGACAAGAGAGGACAAATTCGTTCGTTTTGCTTGCCAATCAAAATAACGACCTGGCACTTGTTGAGGAAGGGAGAGAGGGGAATCTAGCATGAAGATAAATGCCAGTATTAACACGGGTAACTCGTGGTCGCCTCCACTCGCCAAACACAAAAACAAATTCAATATTCATTGCCGACGTTTCGAACGCACATCACCCTCATCATCAAGAACTGTGGTCAATATAATTTTTTATTCATATAACTTATTGCATCAAAGTGTAGAGCGAAAGTCATAATAACGCCTCAAAAAAACAAGACAAAGAAGTATGTACAGTGAGTGACAAAATTAAGTACCACTCTGATTATTTCATTGTTTTTATAATATAAAAGAAATATAATTTTTTAAATGGAATATTTTTAAGGGTTTGAAGCACGAAAATTCCCAATAAAATTGTTTGATATTTAAAAAAAAAACAATGAAATAAGAAATGAAATGAAATAGTTTCTATTAACCAATATTAATGTAGAAAACACAGGTGTGGTGTTTAATTTCTGAACTCACTGTACAGTGAGGGACAATATCAAGTCCCACCCATGCGTTTTGTATTTGTGATTATTTTATTGTTTTTATAAAAGAAAATGAAAATCTTTATTGGAAATTTTCTATGTTTGAACCATGAAAGTTTCCATTAAAAAATAAATATTTTTTTAATTTTAAAAACAATGAAATAATCACAAGTAGAAAACATCTAGGTGGGACTTAATATTGTCTCTCACTGTACACACTGGTGATACATTTATATTTAATGAAAAAAAAATCTATGAAGGAAGGGTCGAAGACGCGGAGAATGGGAGTTAAAAATTTTTTTCTTCAAATTTATTAAACTGATTTTTGCGTATGAGGATGGCCTCTATTGAGACAGAAACACTTTAAAAAATGTAAATAGGAATTTCGGGACAAAAATAATTTTATTTGTCCATCCTCAGTCCTTGCTACAAAAATATACAAATTTAAATAAAAAATCTGGTGTGACTGGCGCACAGCACACAACTTTCTCTTACCTTCGGTAATCAAAAGTTGTGTACTGTGCTTGTCACACCAGATTTTTTGTGTCGACATGTATTTAGTTCCCGGCAGAAGGGAATATTTGAATTCAGATGTAAAATTTATAAGTATGGGAAAATATTTATGTTTTGTAACCATGGCAACCATTTCTCCTATCTTTCCTATGAAGCACAAGAGTAAAGTGTGCTTCAAACAATTTTGAGGGCAAAACGAGAATATACATTTGAAAGAGCATCTAAAAAATTGATTTTTGAATTTTAATCAAAATCGTTAGAGCGAATTTTGAGAAAATCGAAAAAAAACTGAAAAAGTACATCAGTAAAGTACTAGTACTCTTTGGATAATTTTGTTCAAAAGCTTCGGGTCACCTCCCAGAGGGGTGCCTAACTTAAATATAAAATTTCAACCTTCTAGCTCTTTTTGTTCTTGAGATATTTTGTTCACAGACAGACCATGCGAAAACCACTTTTTACTTTCTCTTACCTATGTATATATGTAATATATATATAGAGAGAAAGTATTGGATTCATGTCAAAAATTCGATGTCGAGATTTTGATGGATCTTCACGTTTTGAGGTCCCCTGAATCCAAAAAAGTGGTTTTCGCGACATGGTCTGTCTGTGGGTGGGTGGGTGGATGGGTGTGTGTTCAATTTTAAGCATGAAGGAATTGAGCTATGAGGCTGAAATTTTATATATAAGTTAAACACCCCCGGGACCGGAAAAATAAGCTTTTAATCAAAATCGGCCAAAGACTACTAGTACTTTACTGATGTACTTTTTCAGTTTTTTTCGATTTTCTTAAAATTCGCTCTAACGATTTTGATTAAAATTCAAAAATCAATTATTTTTTAGATGCTCTTTCAAATGTATATTCTCGTTTTGCCCTCAAAATTGTTTGAAGCACACTTTACTCTTGTGCTTCATAGGGAAGATAGGAGAAATGGTTGCCATGGTAACAAAATATAAATATTTTCCCATACTTATAAATTTTACATCTGAATTTAAATATTCCCTACTGCCGGGAACTAAATACATGCCGACACAAAAAATCTGGTGTGACAAGCACAGAACACAACTTTCGATTACCGAAGGTAAGAGAAAGTTGTGTGCTGTGCGCCAGTCACACCAGATTTTTTTTTATTCAGAGGACTTCAAAACGTGTATATCCATCAAAATCTCGACATCGAATTTTTGACATGAATCCGATACTTTCTCTCTCAATATATTAACATATATAGAGGTAAGAGAAAGTAAAAAATCTCTTATCTTCGGTAATAAAAAGTTGTGTTCTGTGCTTGTCAAATCAGATTTTTTATGTCTAGCTTTCCGAGGTAGGCTCTACATTATATAGAATTTTTTTTTATATTCCACCCTTTGGCCATTGGGAGATGCGCAACTATTTCCCATATCCTTCCTATGAAGTACATATACCAGAAGATTTTTTTTTTTAATTTCAAGTAAAAAAAAATTTGAATTATTTTTTTCCTCGATCAAATATAAAGTACCTATATACTGTATTAAGAGTAGGGGTGAGTTTGAATTTGAATTAATAAATATCTATAAGGGGATGTGTGAGCCGAGGGGGATCGAATTCTACATAAAACTGCAAACAAAGGAAACTTTGTTTGTAAGACTTTGACGATATCCGTTATTGATGTTGGGGGTTTAGGCATTTCTATTTAAGCCAATTGGTATCCAAATGATTTTTTTTTAATTATAAATAAATAGGGGAGGCGAGTGCAGAAGAAAGCACTGGCAATAAAAAACAAATTCCACTATAACACTGATGAGTGATAAAAGTTTAAGAATATTTTCTATTATTCTAATAAAAATTTCTTATTAAATATTATACTAAATTTTCTGTAAGGGTGGTAGAGGGTGAGGTGGGAGAGAAAGTAATCCATTTGATTAAAAGTAAAAATTATACAAAAAAAAATTTTATTTTTAAAGAAAAATACTATTTTGTTTATTAGAAGGGGTGATTTACACCCTTTCTCACCCTCCCCAGTGGAGTACAAGACTTCATCATATAATTAAAAATTGGATAATTTTATAAGTATATGTTGAGAGAAAAAAAAAAAAAAATTGAAAATAAAAATTTAATTCGTTATGAAAATATTCATTACCTTAATAATAAGATGACCAGACGGGGTGTGGTGTAATGAGGTTGGGGGATGAACGTCTTATTTGCACAAATCACAACACAATATAAAATAAACTAAACACACACGAGAGAGAGAGAGAGAGAGAGAGAGAGTGGAGCTGATCCGAATGACTCATGGCTCGACTCAAATTCAACTGAAAGGGAGACCGCCTGCAGGTAGGCAGCAAGCAACACGCTCTAGAAGCATTCCTCTCTGAAAAATTATCAAATAAGTTCTCTGTTTAAAAAAATTCTATTTACTTGCAAACTAACGGGGTTTTATTCTGTTTGGAATAAATTCGAAATTAAATAACTATTAAAAGACTCACTTCATTTATCCATCCTTAAAACTCACCGCAATTTAAATAAAATACTTACAAGTGTTATTTTTTGTATTTATTTATTTATTAGGGATAAATTTGAATTAAAATAATTTTTAAAGGACTTATTTTATTTATACAACATCATACAACACACACCACCCCTATTATCAATAAATACTTATTTTTTATTAAGGTTTTTTACTTTCTCTTACCTCTATATATGTTAATATACGGAGAGAGAAAGTATTGGATTCATGTCAAAAATTCGATGTCGAGATTTTGACGGATATACACGTTTTGAGGTCCCCTGAATCCAAAAAAGTGATTTTCGTGACATGGTCTGCCTGTGTGTATGTGTCTATCCGTGAACAAAATAACTCAAGAACGAAAAGAGCTAGGATGTTGAAATATTATATTCAAGTTCAGGGGCGTAGCGAAG
>JAKCPI010004398.1:0-14365 GCA_023213315.1 Euborellia annulipes | reverse complement strand
TATATCAAAATTTCTTTTAAGCATGATAAATTTATGTTGGGGGGGGGGGGCAAAGAGAGACACGTGGCCCCACCAAAATTCTCTGATTCTTTTAAAATTTTATATTGTTCTAAATAAAATAATTCAAAATGTATCTACGAATATATATAAAAACTGTAAAAATAATTAATTAAACTAAATATCTTTAGCCCTCTGGCCTTGGTATAGTGGTTAGCATGCTGGCTATTTGTACCAAGGGTAGCGAGTTCGCATCCCGTCCATGCGACAAAAATTTATTTAAATTAGATTGGCTACCAATTAATTAAAATAAATAGGGACGTAGTCTAAATGGCCATAAATGCCGAAAACGAACATATGGTAAATAAAAAAAATATTTATCTTTGGCGAAATTTGAGGTAGGCTATCGTAAGTAAATTTTATAAAAAATTAAGTTCCCTCCACCTCCAAAAAAAGTTGAAATAACGCCAATGAAGAGCTAATTTCAATAGATTTTTTTCTGAGCTAGATTAATTAAATGAGATAACGATAAATATAATTTAATAATCATTTATCATCATTATTCAAGATTTATTTTTTTTTCTTTTGAATAGAAAGCGCAGACCAGATCGATTGTTACACAATCTAATCTAAAACTAAAATATTTGAGATAATAGCTGAAGCCCTAGAGGGACGAGAGACATTTTTTGCAAGCATTTAACCCAATTGCAAAGATCCGCGAACGAATAGAGGGCACAAGGCTGCAACCCGGATCCTACACTCCTTATTTTTTTCTTTTTTGGTCAGATCTTTTAGGGTTGCTGAGTCCTTGGCCAGTAAGATGATGGCGAAACGCAAAAAAAAAAGAGAACAACGAGCTGAGATAAGTAATTGATATCCTAATTACTTTTCAGTACCCGCCCCCTCGTTATATAAAAATCCACAGGAATGATTTAAACATTAAAGAAACGTTTAATGCAGCTGTCTAACTAAAAATATTTAAAATAAAATTAATAAATAGAGAAGAAATCAAATTTTTTTTAAGGATTATTTTTGGAATTTTTGGAATAAGTATTGTAGTCTATAATGTAAAATATCTGGTGTAACTGGTCGCACAAGACACAACTTCCTTCGATAATTGAAAATTGAGTTCTGCGCTTATCACACCAGGCCGTACATTAGAGTTCAAGATTATTATTATTATTTTTTTTTAATTTGTTTTAAGGACATTTAGACCTAATCCGTATTTATTGGTAGCCAATTCAATTAAAAAAAAAAAATATTCTCACTTATGGCTGGAAATCGGGATCTCAGGCATAATATTTAAAAAACACTCACACATTTTTCCCATTTGGTATTCAAATGGCTTAAATAAAATCATCGGACTACCTGGAATCTGAACCCGGGACTCTCGGTATAGAAGGCAAGCACGCTATCAACTACACCAAGCCCGAGAGATCCATTTCTCCTTTGAAGTACAAAAATTAAGGCGGCTACCAATGTAACTGCAAACTTGACAACCATGTACGTACAATGAGGGACAATATTAAGTCCCACCCATGGTTTTTCTACTTGTGATTGTTTCATTGTTTTTATAAAAGAAAATAAAAATCTTTTTTGAAAATTTTCTAGATTTGAACCATGAAAGTTTCCTTTAAAAAATATATAATATTTTTTTTAAAAAACGATTAAATAATCACAAATAGAAAACGCATAGGTGGGACGTAATAATGTCCCTCACTGTACAAGCAAATTGTAGCGTCTGTAGAATTTCGCGCAAGCATTATTGTTGTTTGTACAAAAAGATCGCAAGTGCATGCTTGTTTGCAGTTAAGTGTGTAGCCGCCTTAAGTTGTGCTTCAAACAATTTTTGAAGTAAAAGGTGTGAATAGACATTTTAAAGAGCATCTAGAATAATTTTAATCAAAATCGTTAGAGCGGATTTTGAGTGCCACGGCCCAGGAGCTAATATTACTTCATTTGTCAACAAACAAGATTAATGTTACCATGGCTGTGAATATGCACATTTTTGGGAAAATTACATTAGTAAAGTACTAGTACTTTTTTGCAGATTTTGTTTAAAAGCTTATTTTCACGCTCTAGGGAGGTGTTTAACTTAAATATAAAATTTCAACCTCATAGCTTTATTCCTTCATGCTTAAAATTGAATACAAACACACAGACAGACCATGTCGCGAAAACCACTTTTTGAATTCAGGGGACCTCAAAACGTGTATATCCATCAAAATCTCGACATCGAATTTTTGACATGAATCCAATATTAACATATATAGAGGTAAGAGAAAGTAATTATAAGGACAAGAGAATTATACAGTAATAATTTCGTGAATAAGTTTTATTAGAGGTTGTGGCAAATGCGACACACCTCCCCCCCCCCTTTTTTATATATAATTAAATAATTCTTAAGGTGGAGCGAGTGAGAGTGACCTAGGAGGTGATCACGTGATTAATGACATCATCATCAAGAGCGAGGAGAGAAAAGGGGAAGGGAGGCCAGTGAACTATAAACCAACAACAAGAAATTATAATCGAATTATATAAGTGAACATTAACTCTATGTGTGTGTGTGTATTTTAAAAGGGTATTCATAAATTAAAATACAAACATTGAAATTAACATTAAACAATTATAATTTGTGAGACATTAACAAAATAAAATTTGTTTAAAATTCAAATATCGAAGCAGCAGAAATGAATGAAATCTTATTCAAATCGGTACAGTGGCTTCTGAGTTAATTCATTAAATAAATATAATTATAATATCACATTCCCTCTTTCCGGGCAAGAGTGGTGTGAGTGAATGAACTTTAAAATGGGTGTGTTAATTAGAAATTATTTGTAAATCATGTGTTGCAGAAATTGCTACGAGTTTGGCTACTGCAAAATGATCGATAGCTTGTGAATGATCATTTAGGATTAAGACAATATAACTCCCCGCTGGTTTAGAGGTTAGAGATATCAGGGGCGATATAAGTGGGAAGCGAGCCCCCCCCCCCCCCCCCCGAAATTTCCCAAACACATATACATATGGGTCATTCCATGCCAAATCGACAAATTTTTTTCCTGACCTCCGCGGATTTCGCTGAAAATTTTCTATCTTTTTTCTACCCCTTAAAAGACATTTTTGAGAATATTTTCAAATTTTTTTACCCAACTAAAAAAAAAGTTATAGATTTTTGAAAAAAAAAAAACCGGTCTTTTTTTCAAATAACTATAACTTTTTTAAAATTGATATTTCGGAAATTTTTAGAATTTAAAAAAAAAGAGCGTTTTTTTTTTCAAAAATCCATAACTTTTTTTTAGTTGGGTAAAAAAATTTGAAAAAATTCTCAAAAATGTCCTTTAAGGGTAGAAAAAAGATAGAAAATTTTCAGCGAAATCCGCAGGGGTCAGGAAAAAATTTGTCGATTTGGCATGGAATGACCCATATATAAGGATATACAGACATCAGCGGGACTCCCCCCTCCCCCCGAAATGTTTGAATGGCCCCGGAGCGCGAAAAAATATAGTTCCGCAAAAAAATAATTTTTTCCCCCCGCCGGATGGAAAACATGTTCCGCGGGACGGCGAAAATTTCGTGTCTCTAAAAAAAAAAAGGTAACATGATTTTCACGGCCGGGAAAAAATTCTTCGGCAGGGTGGAAAACTTTTGGTTCCGCACAAAATTTCGTGTGAAAAAAAAATTTAGTTTAAAAAAAAAAAAAAAAAAAAATTCCGCAGAAAAATTTTTGAGTTCAGGCCCCCCCCTCCTCCCCGAAAAAAATGTCTATATACGCCCCTGAGAGATATTGACAAATGTCAATGGGAGTAGGTTAGAACCCAGGTATTTATTTAAATCGTTTGGATACCAAATGGCATGAATAAATATGCCTGGATCCATTTATACGTTTATGTTCATATAAACTTTGATGAAACCAAGGGCGGATCAAGAGGAGTTTTTCGGGGAGGGGAAGAAGGGGGGGGGGTAATGTTTTGCGTTGTGTCGCACATCACACAACTTTCTCTTATTTTCGGTAATTTAAAGTTGCATTCTGCACTCATTTACCAGATTTTTTGTGACGAAATAAATTAGAACACACACACACCCAGAAAGATTATTTTTTGAAATCAGCGACCCTCAAAACAAGTATTTCCATCAACATCCTCGATATCGAAAGTAAAAATATATATAGTTTACAAATCAAATTTTATATTAAAAATTCCAAGAAAAATATTTTTCTCAAATCTTGGGGGAGAGGGGTAGATAAATGCCCCCGTTACCTCCCTCCGTTGATTGATACACATTATTTAAATATATTCTGGGGACTCAGGCACACCGAAAGGACTTAATAAAAAAAGACAAAAGAAAAATTCCTTGGTCATTTGGGATGCCTATTGTCCAAGGCATAAGAAGACAAGATAGTCGGTTGACATTATTAAACAATCTCAACAATGTGTTTATTAAAGCTTTTGTGGTTTGAAATATTATTATTATGAGAATTTTTTTTTATTATTAAAAATCTCGTAATAATAACATTAACAATGTATTCGTTGAAAGACTTAACAATGATCTTAATATCAAACAATGGCATGTGTTTAATTGTAAGGTTACTTGTACAATGGCACACACACACTCACAACCAGTATAATAATTAATTTAATTTTAAAATCTTGGCTTGTTTTTCAAATTCCTTCATCCTCAAGTCGATTTATTGTTCCAGATTGATTATGTAGCGTTTTAGGGATAGTAGTGCAAATTTTAAATAATTTTTCTTGAAGAAGCTCTTATGCCCAGTTGTTCCAATATATCTTAGATCTTAAGCTCGCCTTGAGTCTTCCAATACCTAAAAAGCGAAATGTGGCATTTTACCTATTCAACAATTTATAGGATTTTTTGAAATCAATATATTTTATTTATGCGATGTAGGCACAAATAGAGGATCTTAAGATCCGATTTCCTGATTTCAAATTCATTTGTAAGATATAGGACCAGCTTAAGATCTAAGATGTGTTGGTGCAAACGGGCAGTAGTGAGCTTAAAAGCTCGAGTTGTTATATAAATAAGCATCTGCGCATGCGTACACCGTCCTGGAGCAATGCAATCAAAGCGCAATATTCTTTCATCTCATCCTTGAATTTGATTAAAAAATCTGGTTGCGACTGGATACAATCGAGGTTCTTTCAAAATAAAAAACAATACGTTTCTTCTTCGTACGCCAGAAATATTATAATAATTAAATAATAAATAATTAAAAAGCACTTCCTTGTGTAAATTGAATTCTCTTATCACTGCCAAGTCAAAAAAAATAAAATAAAATATTAATGAAGATATCGAATACAAATAAGTAATTTGTATTCTATTTCATATTCAAATAAAAAAAAAAAGATCGTATAATTAATTGTTTATTAATAATGTTGATTTATAAATATGTTAGTATCCATGTGTGTTTTGGTTATATAATTTGGCGAATTATGAAGGAACGAAGAAGAAGTACGTAAAGTGAAGAGGAGGAGGAGGAAGAGGAGGATGCAACTCGTCATGGGAAACGACTCCAAAGTCAAGGTCGCCTCGGGCATGTGCCTCTTTCGATGACGCTTGCCCATCGACAGGTATCCTACCTACTCCCCCTCCCTCCCTCCCCCTCTTATAAGAATCTCACTCATGATGGTTACGTCATTATGAAACAAAAAAAATAAATTGTCTTTTGAAATGAATTTAATATGAGGAGGGGAGATGAAAGGGAAGGAGGTATTTCACATATCTTCTATATATATAATAGCGGAGTGTCCATCTTTCCGTCCGTCACGGCGGGTTTGATCACCGAAACCAACGAAATTTTGTGGGGTTATAGAGGACGTTATGGAGAGTCGCGGAAAAAAAAATCCAGAGAATTTGCCTATTGGAAAGCTTTGAGTCGGACAATAGCTCAGTGGTAGAGATTATGCCTCTTGTGCTAAGAGTCAAGGATTCGGATCCCGTCTCATACGACAAAAATTTATTTCAATAGCCGATCGGGGTCTAAATGGCCTTCCATGTCAAAAAAAGACCTTAAATAAAATTAAAAAAAGACGAGAATGGGAATTTAACTTTTAACCTCTAAAACAGGAAGCAAAACTTTTATCTCTGTGCTAAGTCCCAAAAGTACAATTTATATTGTTGAACAATCAAAAAAAAAAAAAAAAATAATAATAATAATAATAATAATCAACCCACAATACTTTGCTTTTTATTTTCCAAGATAGCGTTTCTGAGATTAATCGACATCCATCCTCATATGTCTATTAAATTAATTTCAATTTAAGGAAACAAAAAAAAAAAGCTATTTCATAAACGTAGGCTGTACCAAGGGTCGCGTGTTCGCACTCCGCCCACAGGCGACAAAATTTATTTCAATTGAATTGGATACCAATCAAGTGAAATAAATAGGGACGATGCCGAAAAAGAACTTAAACGAATTTAAAAAAAGAACCGTAGGCATTAGTTTAAATATTTAAATTTAATAATAATAATGAAAGTAAACACTAGGTTTTGTTTAAAAAAGGGGTTTTATTTGGTTTATATACATTTCCATATTAAAACATCATCATCAGAACCTTATTACAAACTGACAAGTGAGTAATTGAGTTAGTTTGTAATGTAATAAGATTCTAATGATGATGTTTTAACATCGAAATGTACATAAACCAAATAAAACTTCTATTTTAAACTAAACCTAGTGTTTCTTCTTCTCTCCTCGCCTTCCCGCGATGCGGGATCGGCGGACCTCACTCTTTCCCTCAAACTCTATCATGCCACTGGAAAAAATGGGACAGGCCGGCCCGTCGCACGGTCTAACGCCTGTTGAAAAGAGCAAGGAAGAGACAGACAAACAAAGAACAGGAGTGCCTGTCCCAGCTCGGGCAGCTCGTGGTCGCCATCCACGCACCCACAAGAAGTGGGACACTGACCGAAAACTAAATCTAGTGTTTACTTTTCATTATTATTAATCTATTTTAATTTAAAAAAAAGATATTTAAATGAATATGTTTAGCCAACCAAACAGAATATTTTAGGCGGATTAAAGTTTTTTTTTTTTTTTTTTGAATCAATCAACTAACTGCCTTCATCCGTTTTGTTAAGCGAATTAATTAAAAACTGAATAGGCCGTATTATCATAAAAACTTATCAGAACGAAGAAAGAGAGAGTCACTTATTAAATAATAAATAACATAATAAGAAATTTGTTGGTGTTGTTGTTGTTGTTGTTATAAATGTAAATTTATATAGATGAAAGATATATATTAAAATTAATAAAAAGGGCGGTTCTTTTTGAATTGAAAAGTGAAACGAGAGAGGAGAGGTGGAGTCATTTTAATGACACACAAATAGTTTTGTCTTCAGGTTTATATGACCTCTTTGAGTTGCAAAAAATTATAAATTCTTATATTGCAAAAGAGAAAATAATCGGGCCAAGATTAAAATAAATATGACATCATCATCCATCTTCATTATGCTTATTAAAATGATGAATTATTATTATTATTAATATTAGTTAAGAATTGTAAAAAATTTCTCAAAATTGTCGCTAGGAATGTGAGATCTCAATTGAAATAATGATCCAAAGAATTCACTGTTGGTAGATAAATGAATAACACAAGGTTAAGTTTCAAAAGGTTTTTATTTTTAGCTTATGGGCATTGTGTCAGAGCTCTGAAGATGAAGTGTTAACCTCGAAACGTTAAAAATAAAAACCTGTTGAAACTTAACCTAGTGTTATTTATTTATTGGATGAGAATTTAATGAAAGAATAGGAGAAGGTTAAATCCCTTTATCCTCCCCTCCTAATTATAAATAAATTTAGAATATAAAGTTATAAATAAATCAAAATAAATGAGAAGGAAAATAAATGAACGAGGAAAAAAACTATAATAAATTACAGGTTATTATATAACTTGATAGTTTTTTTTAAATATACGGTATTTATGGCAAAATACTGTAAGAGAAATTACATATTTAATTTTTTTAAATTATTATAATAATTTATTTGAACATAGCTTCGTTTTTGATTACTGTCTGAAATACAGGGTGATATATTTACAAAAATCCAGTGACATCCCCATTGACGGTAAAAATTTTATTTATGGTAAGTTCATCATTATCTTAATACTTATGAGGGCGCCACTGTTTTTTTTTATCACCCTTTATTCCAGATAGAAAGAAAAAACGGAACTTCTTATGAACTTTTTACTTTCTCTTACCTCTATATATGAAATATATAGGAGAGAAAGTATTGGATTCATGTCAAAAATTCGATGTCGAGATTTTGATGGATATACATGTTTTGAGGTCCCCTGAGTCCAAAAAAGTGGGTCCCGCAAATTGGTCTGTCTGTATGTATGTGTGTGTGTGCGTGCGTGTGTCTGTATGTGTGGACAGATTTTCTAGCATGAAGGAATTGAGCTACCGGAGGTTGAAATTTTATATTTAACTTAGGTACCTTCCCACACGCTCACAATAAGCTTTTGAACAAAATCGGCCAAAAAGTACTAGTACTTTACTGATGTACTTTTTCAGTTTTTTTCGATTTTCTCAAAATTCCCTCCAAGGATTTTTTTTTAAAATTCAAAAATCAATTATTTTTTAGATGCTCTTTAAAATGTATATTCTCATTTTGCCGTTGAAATCTTCTGAAGACCACTTTACTCTTGTTCTTCATAGGAAAGATAGGAGAAATGGTTGCCATGGTAACGGAATTTAAATCTTTTTCTTTTTATTAGATTAAAAATCAATTATTATTTAAATTCCCATTTATTTTTATTTTATTTCTGTTTTTAATTGTTTCAAAGAAAACATATATGTCTCTCTCCCACTTGCAAACATTATCGTCTCTCTCTACTCTTTTAAATTCCCTTTCCACCTTATCTTCGCATAGAAACAATGTTAATTTCCTATAGGGATTTGTATGTTAATTTCGATTCAAAGGGGGTCCCCTTTGGAACTTTTTAGACATTTAAAATTTTTTTTCCAATACTTATGAAATTTTGTATTTATTTACGATTCTATATTGTGTATAAAATGTCCAAATATGAGATTAAAATTTTGAAAAATAACCATAGTTTATTTCAAGCAGTCAACATTTGAAAATCCAAGTTTGAAACTAAGGTGCTATGGGAAACTAAATATATCTCGACACAAAAAATCTGGTGTGACCAGCACAGTGCGCAACTTTCTCTTACCGAAGGGTAAGAGAAAGTTGTGTGCTGTGCGCCAGTCACACCAGATTTTTTTTCATAAATTCATGCACATATTCATTCTCTTAAATAATGACATAGTATTATGAAAGAACCTGTATAGATTAATAGTTTTTTTCGTAACTTAAAAGCGTTTTCATAAAAAAATAAAACGAAAAAACTGCAAAAGAACATTTTGCCCGATTTTATTTTCAAGTCTCAGGGGGAAGTTGAAAATAAAATTTCATTCAATTTCATAGCGCTTGCTTTAAATTAAACCTTTTTTTTATCAAGGCTTTTTTTTAAAGCATCAAGACCTCTGGATCAGAGCAATATTGAAAGGGGAGGGGGGGGGGCAGTATTACAAGATAACTCTTATTGGCTCTCATCCCAATAGGCCATTTAGACTTTTTATTATTAATTACGATAAACCTATATTGGCGTCAAGGGATAATTATTTACACCTTTTGGTATCCAAATTATTTAAATCCTAATCGATTATTTTTTCCCATAATCGATTATTTTTCTTCTGTCCGGATTCAATAATCGATTAATCGGAATCGATTATTGTATATAACGAACTGTGGCTGTTGTACAATTAGTTTAATGATATGAAGAAGATGCAGCCAATAATAAATAAAAAGCATCAAAAGAGTGTTAACAAAATAGATGCTTTTTATTTATTATTGACTGCATCTTCTTCATATCATTAATATAATCGATTATTTTTCCATAATCGAACGTCCCTAATGTCAACATCTCTAGTCTCTCAGTGGGGGGTAAGAGGCTTTATTGAGTTATAATACCAATATTTAGAATGTCGGAGAAGAGAGGAAGATCACCTGGCTTCCTCTGATATGGTACTTGCTCAATAATGTTATTGAAATAGGCGAATTTTATAATTTGACAACACAATTTTTTGATTTTATTTTATTGTAATTTACAATATCTAGAGAACGAAATGGTGTTTAGTTGATATTTTTGGGTGTTGAAATTTAATAACACGAACAATACATTTTCTTTGATTGTTTATAGTATTTTTTTAAACCCTTTTCGGCTACAGAGGCCATTTAGGGGTGATAAATTTTATTTATTTAATTGAAAATACATAGTATCGATGGCTACCGGGGGAGTTCCACACGCTGAATGCCAGGGGCCACCAATCCCGAGACTGTTAATAGTAAAATTATATTATTTTTTTCCCCCTTTCGGCTACTGAGGCTATTTAGGGTTTCAACGATAATATTAATTAATTAAAGAAAAAAACAGGTTTTATTAATTCTCCATTATGTCATCTATCAACTTGGATGTTCTATTATTATTATAATCCTACTGATTCTTTTTAAGTCATTCCAATTTCTACATAAATTATTTGCAAATGGAGAAGAGGTGTTGGCGGACATCGTAGATTTGTTGGTTTCTACGTTTACATTTTCGGCTAAGAAACTCTCCTCCACCCTTCAATTATTTTTTTTTTGTTTTGTGAATTTTTTTTATATCGTTAATAATAATCAACTTTGAGAAAATGCGAAGACACACACTTTCACTCAAAATTTGAATATAATTTGTTTATTGAAAAATAAAAAAAAGCTTTATTCTTTTGTTATTGTTTTCTAATTAGTTTTATAAATTTTTTGTTCTAATTAGAATTGCATTAGTAGTTTAGTATAGAGGAAAGTAGTCGGGAATAATATTTATTAAATTTATCCACTGAGGTTAGTATTTCGGTCTTTTCGGCAACTTAGACCATTTAAGACTTTTACGATAACCGTTATTTAAAAATATATATTTATTTGGGGTCCAGGCATTCTATTTAAGCCATTTGGTATCCAAATGGCTTAAAAAAATCATCGGACTGCCTGGGGTTCGAACCCGCGACTTTTTTACGAGGTTAGCACGCTAACCTCTACGCCAAACCCCGACGGTCATTTCGAAGTTAACACATCACCTTCAGTACTATTCCCTAAGCAACAACGTTAACTTTTAATATCTGAAATCAGCGTTAATTCATTTTAACACCTACTTGCCTCAAATTGCTATTCTGTAAGCAAAAACTTCATCGCCAAAGCGTTAAAATTTAGACAATAGTTTTAAAAATTAATGTCATGTCCACCCTTATTCAGATCTATTCTCTAAAAACATTTAAAATAACCAAATGGGTGTTAAAAAGTAATGTAAAAAAATGCAAATTTTAACAAACAATCACTGTTAAAAAATGCTATTCTCTAAACAAAGTTTTAACAGCGACGTTAACACGTTTTTATTTCAAAGCTATCAAAATCATAACCTTATTTTTTAGGTTAAGGACGCTTAAAGGCACCCCTTAGACATGACATTAATTTTTAACACTATTTAACAAATATTAACGCTTTGGCCTTAAAGTTTTTGTTTACAGAATAACTATTTGAGGCAAAGAAGTGTTAAAATGAACTAATGTTGTTTTACAGATGTTAAAAGTTAACTTTTTTGCTTAGAAAATAGACCTGATAATGCGTTATTGAGTAATGCCTTGAATATTTTAACGCCGTGTTTAACGCATCAAAATGAAGTTTTTAGCCTAAAAAGTAAGGTTATGATTGTGACAGCTTTGAGATAAAAGCAACATGTTAACGTTAGTTTAGAAAATAACATTTTTTAGCACCGGTGTTATTACTTTAATTTTTACCACCCAATTTATGATGATAAATTTTTACACCTATTTTTAGAGAATAGACCTGCTTCGCTCTGAAATAAAAATCTTTTGAAACTTAACCTAGTGTTATTTATACATCTAAAATTAGATGACAATTTAATTAAATTTAAGAATGTTTCAACTAGTGCCAACGGTGAATTCTTTGGATTATAGAAAAATATCAGACAAATTTGAAAAGATCACGAAAAAGAGAACTTTATAAAAAAGTCGGCGGAATCTTAATTTCCAAATTAGATATTTATTTATTACTAGCGGCAAGCGTTCGCCTTCGGCGAACCTTGCGCAGGGGGGCTTCGCCCCCTGGACCCCGAGCTCGCCTTCGGCGAGTTTTTGCTCGCCTTCGGCGAGCAAGGTTAGGATTTGCGGGCAAGTCGCTTGTACGCCCATCGTTGAAACCCTGAAATTCCCGGAGCATAAACCTTCTTAATTCGTTGCCAACCCTCAACATCGATGCCTCGTTTCTTCTTTAGAGCAAAAAGCAAATTGATATTTCAACCCCTTTAAAGGTCATTATAAAATTAAAAAAAAACAAAACTCCAAAATGAGGTTTCACTACTCTTAAAATTAAAATTTCGAAAAAGATTTCGTGAATATCTTGCAAGGCAATAAACGTAATGTACCTGCCAAATTACAACTTTTTTAGATAAATTGAAGAATACAAAATTTCGTAAAAATGGAGGAGGGGCAGAGTGGTTCTGCTAAAACCAGGGTGGTTAAAACAGGTTACACCAGATTTTTTGTTTAGGATATATATATATATATATATATTTTTTATTTAATTTACCCCGTCCCTATTTATTCAAATTGATTGGTAGTCAATTTAAATTAATTTTATGGTTAAAACCATTTTTGAACGATTTTAACTACATTTGACCAGTACCCTGGTCAAAATATAAAAAAGTCTTTTTTGTTAAAACCCTGCTCAGGGGCGGGAGGATTTAGAATCAAAAAGAGTAAATAGTTTTTTTTTTTTTTTTTTAATTTCATTAAGTTTTTTTTAGGCATCGAAGGCATTAAGACCGCGTTTATATTTATTTCAATTGAATGGGTAGCGAATTCAATTGACTGGATACGAACATGCGACCTTTGGTACAAATGACTAACCACTACACAAAGGTCCGAGAACACTAAATAACTTTGATTCCCTTGAAAGATATTTATTTAAGAAATTTAAATACAAAAAATCTTCTGGATGTATTATTTAAATTGCTATCTATTATCGTTTAAAACAGTTTCTCAACCTTATTTTGCTCACCTCTCCCCTTAAGGATATGTTCTTTTCTAGAGCCCCCCTCCACCCACCCCCTTATCTTAATTGACCTCTCACGAATTAAAAACAGCTATTGCCACTGTAATATTATATTATAGTAGAGTCGTAAGATAGGATATGAAACCTATCCTATTTCTGAGTATAAAATAAAGAATGAAAGAATGATTCAATGGGGGCAATTAAATTAAAACGCATACTTTGTTAAATCGAGGAATATTAATATTAAAATTCAAAAGACATAAATTTAAGACATAACTAATTAGAAGGTTGAACGAATATTATGCATTTTAAGGAGTTTGTTAATAACAGGCTAGATTTTACTAAAAAACAACAGAAGGTCGCCGCGTTCAGTAACTTGAAATAACCTCTAATAACAAAAATTAAACGATATTAATTTTTTCTTTTACTTTATTTTCTTTTAGTTTAGTACGTGATTAGCTTTTTTTTTGCCTCTTTTAGAGTATATTTTTTAATCTGCCCACGCCCCTTCTAAGGAACCTCAATGCCCCTAAATATATCTAGGTCTTCTACCGCCCCCTGAAAGTCTGAAACGCCTACAGGGTGACCTTATCGGGTACGTTGAGAAGAAATGGTTTAAAAGATATTAAAGATATTATAATGTAGACAGATCCTGTGGAAAATTGTGAATTTCTCCAAAAATTTATTAAATGTCACAAATAGATTATGTGTATAAAAATTATACTAAATTCTAATAATATTTAAAAAATTGGGGGTTTTTTACTTTGTCTTTTGGCGGGTGGGAGGATAGGGGTGGGAGGATAGGGGTGGGGCCTGGATTTCGAAAAATGGCCTCTTATAGGTATTATAGTTTAGGCTGCGCGTTGTCATCACTTAGTCACATCTCTTTATATATATAGAGATGGAAAAAAAAGAAGAGTTGAAAAAAAAAATGCATTTTTCACAAAAATGATCAATTAGGGTACCTAGCGGCCGGATTTCAAAACACAACACCGAAATTGCTTTTAAAGGGGGTCATTTAAGGGGGCTTTTTAGCGAAAAAAGCATTTTGATATCTCATTTGAGTTAAAAGTTGGAAAAACCGAATTTTTTAAGAAAATGACGATTTTGAAGTACTTAGAGGCGGAATTTCAAAAAAAACCCGAAACTACTTTTTAGAGGGTTCATTTAAGGAAACTTTGAGCGTAGAAAGCATATTAAAAATCTCATTTCAGTTAAAGTTGGAAAATCCGAATTTTT
>JAKCPI010004397.1:0-13489 GCA_023213315.1 Euborellia annulipes | reverse complement strand
TGTTGAATATTCTCTAACTTCATCTAAGGCATTGCATATGTCTTGTTAATACATCTATTTGTTTTTAAATTGAATCCAAAATGATATTAAATATTTATATGAATGTTTTCAGTTGATATTACTTCTTGTTAGGGGTGAAAATAAAAGGTATATTTCTTTTTGAAATTATCTTTATTTGAGCCACACAGCTGGCAATTTGTCAAAATAGTTGTGAAGATTGGAACAATTGACTAATTGTTATGTGAAAACTAATAAATCTTGTTTATTTTTTTTGAAAAATTTTCAAATTTTAGCAAAAAAAAATTAAATTCTTATATTTAAATGTATATAATAATATTTATTTAAATTATGGGTGATAATATCAATTTTTATTTTTAATAATTTTTCCGGAAGATGCCTTAATGGAGTTGCAAACTTCACAAACAGAACATGATTTGTTCCCCCGGAAGAGGGTTTCTGCATTACAAAAAAAGCCTATTTAGCCCGGGATTCTAATGAAGCTCACCAAGGATGAAGCAACCGGCCCTAAAATATGTTATACCATAACAATGTGTTGGTTTTTAAAGAAGTTATAAAGACTGAATAAATTGATTTGGGCATCAGTAATGCAAACGCTCTATTTTTCTTGTTCCACAAAACTTCGCTTGGAAATCGTAAGCAGAACCTTAAGAATCAACTTATAAGAGTGGGTGAAAAGATTTTTGTAAAAAAATCGAAAATCGATCAAAATCGATTTTTTAGGCAAAAATCGATTATTTTTTAAAAAATCGATTATTTGCCGTTTCGATTTTTAAAAATCGAAAATCGAAAATCGATTCAGCCTCCGAATCTACCAACCCTATTTCATACTGCCTGTCAAGAATTTTTAAAAATTTACCCAGGTATATTTATATTATATATAAAAAAAATTCGAAATAAAATTGTTTGGGACAAATTAATGAAACAGTGGTTTATAAATAAATGAAATAATTTATTATAAAGTATACAACAACATGAGGTAAGGGAAAAATTATTCAAGCAACAATAATCAATACACAACAAAGGAACCAGAGAGGCTATGGTGAATCAAAATTCATTGCCAACCTAAAGTACGTATATATATATAATAGAACATTGTCTATCATTATCATTACATTTAACACTCTCCCGCAATGTTCATATATTCTTCATTTAAACTGGAAACATTCCTATGAGATACTTCATCTTTTTCATCTTGTATTCGAAATTTTCTTTCATATTTTGTAAAGCGGACATCATTATAAAATTCTTCGTATTTTCGTTTTTATTCTCACTAGATTTATTTTTTATTTCTACATTCATTAGATTTATGTCCCTTCTTTTACATTCGAAGCAGACTATGCCAGTCTTACAATCTTGAGCAAAATGCCCCATTTCACCGCAAGAATAACATCTCTTTCCCTCTCAAATTTGATTTATTTGGAAAAATATTAGTCTTCCTTTTTGATAACATCGCCGTCGCAGTTTTATTATCATTCTCATCACGATTGTCAATTCTTAATTCATAATTTAAACATCTTCTTTGCAGCTTCATCCAGGTCTTCTCGGTTAAAGGTAGGTCATGCCACGTAACATAAATATAATCATATTCTTTTGGTAAGGTTTGTAACAATCTAGCACAGAGATCACCTTCAGCAATTGGATTCTTAAGAAGAGTTAATTTCGTTTGGACTTCATCAAATTTTTCCAAATGGCCTTGCATTCCCTTGGCTGATTCCCACTGGATGTTATGGAACTTGTGCCTCAAAAGATCAACGTTCTCCTCAGACTGGACATCATAGATTAGGTGCAGCTTGTCCCAAATATCCTTCGCCGTTGTACACTCACCCACTCTAAGAAGAGGTTTCGTGTCGAGCGTTAATATAAGCCGCTTCTTTGCCTTCGCATTTAATTGCGTCCATTTTTCATGATTGACCTTTTCTGTAATATTAGGTTTATTAAATTCTCCGCTTACCACTTCATAAACTCCGTCACATTCCAGCAAGGTTTTCAATATGAGCCTCCAAGTTGACCAGTTTTCCTCACCTCTCAACTTCTCAATTTGTTGTTTATCTTCAATCATCATGTAAATTATCACTAATATTATATTCTCTTCAAATGGCTCTAACCTCAACCTAACCTCAAAAGGGCCAACTTCCAATAATGAAAAATGCACTTCGAAAATAATATAATATTTTTATCCAACTCACGGTTCACCACGTCCAATTAGCGTCAATAACGGTCAACCACGCTCTGCTACCATGTTGGGATAAATTAATGAACAGTGGTTGATAAATAAATGATAATTTATTATAAGTATACAACAACATGAGGTAAGGAAAAAATTATTCAAGCAACAATAATCAATACACAACAAAGGAACCAGAAGGCGGTGAATCAAATTCATTGCCAACCTAAGGTACGTATATATATATAATGAACATTGTCTATCATTATCATTACATTTAACAAAAATTTGTTGAAGCATAGACGGTGTGTAAAAGTTTAAACAGTTTTTAATCGCTATAAATTGGTTTTTACTTCAAGATATTAATAGAAAACGTGAATATTGGTGTGGATGGACGCTGATGATCGGAGGTGAAAGATTTTGATGTTTGCATAATGTTATAATTGACAGAGAAGGTTTTGAACATAACCTCGTATTTTCAAAATATATCTGTCAAAATTCAATATGATTTTAAATAAATATATTAAATATATTTTACTGTTAAATTTATTAATATATTAAATTAAAATATTAGCCTAAATTAAATTATTAATTTGTTTATTAATTAAATAAACCCATTATTAAAAATATAATATATTATATTAAATATTTTAAATAGATATTAAAAATAATAGATTTAAAAGTTGATTGAATTGAAGTGGCAAAGAAAAAAACGTCAAACAAAAAGTAAGTAAATTGCAGTATTTATTTTAAATTTAAAAAAAAATACTGTAGATTAACTTACAATTTGTTTGTGTTTTTTTTTGTACCATTTCATTCAATGAGTTTGTCTAGAAAAAATATATTATGAAAATTTTTCTCTTTTTTATTCCCCAATGAGGGAGGACCTAGAAATACTTCACTTATTAAAATTTGTTAATATTTTTTTGTTGACAGAATTTGATAAAACGGATTAAGCGCTGATTATTTATTTATTTATTTTATTTTGGTCAGATTTTGGTTAGCAAATATGTTTTTTGTTGTCCTGCAGTGCCGCCTAGTGGTTTCAAATTTGTAAAAAAAATGCGAGGTTGCCAGATGTTGTTTTTTCTTAAAGGCAGCTTGGGTAAGATCATTTGAAGATTCATTGGTGCAACGTTTTAAATCTCCGACTGAGACTTGAGTTCAAGACGGACTTTACCAAGTCAAGATCTGGAGACTAGATGGTGCAACTGGGCATAAAATGACCTCAGATGCCGAAAGAGTTTAAAAAATCTGATTGCGGGGCCCCTAAAAGCGTGGGGCCCATAGGCGATCGTCTATTCCGCCTAATGGGTAATCCGGCACTGGCTGCCCCTAGAACACCCGCTTGCCGAAAAAACTTTTAAAAAATTTGTCAGAGTACTTTTGTACTAAGTATCATTCTCGAACTTAAATGAAATAAAATTTGTTTTATTATTGAATACATTATCTATATATAATAATTACCGGAGTGTCCGTCTGTCCGTCTGTCTGTCTGTCCGTCTGTCTGTCCGTCTGTCACGCTCCTGTTTGACCAACTTCCCGTTGGAATTTTGAAACGCAATTTTGCAGTCTTATAGAGGACGTTATGGGAGAGTCCCGGAAAAATACTCGGAGTCCCAAAATTCCTATAACTTTTTGAGTTATTAATTCTTAAAGTTACGATTTCTCCCATAGGAAATGGTATAGAGAAATATCTCCCGGCATTCTTTGAAGTTGTGTATTCTATGAAGGTAAACAAATCCTCAAGCAGGCACTGGACTGAAATACTTAGTTGTTAGTCATAATAATTTTAATTTCATAATTAAGAAAGGCGAGGGTCCGCCGCAGGCGGGCGAGCCAGTTGGTGGGGGGTCCAGGGGGGCGTAGCTCCCTCTCTAGAGCCACACAGTTTCTCATTAAGAAAGGCGAGGGTCCGCCGCGGGCGCGTCCGGCACCGGTTGAAAGGGGGCCAGGGGGGCGTAGCCCCCGCCGCTCACAAACGCCACACCAGTTTCTCATTAAGAAAGGCGAGGGTCCGCCGCAGGCGGCGGCAAACCAGCTGGTGAAGGGGTCGGGGGGGGCGTAGCCCCCTGGCTAGGCTACACGCGAAAGCCCGCCGAAGGCGGGCGGCGCAGCTAGTCTATATATAATAATTGCGGAGTGTCCGTCTGTCCGTCTGTCACGCTCTGTTTGACCAACTTCCCTTTGGAATTTTGAAACGAAATTTTGCAGTCTTATAAAGGACGTTATGGAGAGTCCCGGAAAAATACTCCGAGGTCCCGAAACTCCTATAACTTTTGAGTTATTAATTTCTAAGATTACGATTTCTCCCATAGGAAATGTATAGAGAAATATTTTTGTACTAGCCACCCAGAGCTCGCTACGCTTCGCTGCGCTACGCTTCGCTCACCCTGCGTAGCTAGCTGGGGCTCCGCCCCCAGACCCCCACTGGGGGGCATAGCCCCCCAGACCCCCGTGTTTTTTTTTATGACTTTACGTCTTCTTTTATGACTTAGCGTCTTCTTTTATGACTTAACGTCTTCCTTTGTGACTTAACGTCTTCCTTTTTGATTTAACGTCTTCCTTTATGGTTTAATGTCTTCTTCTATGGTTTAACGTCTTCTTCTATGGCTTAACGTCTTCTTCTATGGCTTAACGTCTTCTTCTATGGCTTAACGTCTTCTTCTATGACTTCAACTTCTTTTTATCCACAATTCAACTTTAACTTTTACTAATTCATCTTTCACATTTTTACACTCTTTTAATCATTCATACGCTCAGCCAACATCCTGCACCAACTATTACCACCACCATTATATAATGCTGATATCAACCACATTTTATATCAAATATTAAAACTTCAAAAAACATTCATTTACATTCTCATTCTAATCATTTATTTTTTATCATTTACTAAATTTCTCTTTCTTTCTCCTTTCTTAGTTCTTTCTTCTACATTGAAAAAAAAGAAGACAAAGAAAAAATCTATCTAATCTAAATTTTTTAAAAGAAAACCCTAAGAAGTTTCATTTTTATTGTATTTCCAATACATTTTCTTTATTAAACTCTTGATTTAATCAATAGGTTCAATTTTTATTTTTTTTTAATATATTGTTATGTTTATAAAATTTTAGGATTTTTATTTTTTGTTATGTTAGTTGAATCTAAATAGATGAGTTGATATTTATCCAAAATGGTAAACAAAAGATTCAATCAATAGGTTCAATTTTTATTTATCATTAAAATATTATTATGTTCGTTTATTTCCATTGCCAAAGAGAAAACAATGAAAAATCAAAAAATCCACACAAAAAATCTTGAGCTACGATTCGAATGCGGCAAACCCTCGCTGTTCCTTTATGTCCATTGTCAAAGAGAAAACAATGAAAAATCAAAAAATCCACACAAAAAGTATTACGCTTCGGTTCGCTTGCGGCGAACCCCCTTTCTTTTTTAAAGAGAAAACAATGAAAAATCAAAAAATCCACACAAAAAAAAAATCTTAGGCTCCGGTTCGCCTGCGGCGAACCCTCGCCGCTCCTTTTTTACTATTGCAAAATAGAAAACAATAAAAAAATCAAAATTTTTGGCTAAAGACATTCTAGGTATTTCAATATTCATCAATTAATAAAAAAAAAAAAAAAATCTTTGTGTGGTTTTATGAAACCATGATGCAATTGAATTTTTTTCGGATCGTAGGCATCGAGTGAAAGATAAATTTTTAGTGGGGGACGTCCCCCTGGTAGCGCCAATAGAACTTTCTGAGGTCTGGAATATCATTTTTCAATTAATTAGATCCTAGAGAAGCGTCATTTTAAAATATTATTAAAATCGAGTGAAAGATAGATCTTACGCTCCGGGTCGCCTGCGGCGAACCCTCGCTGTTCGTATATTTCCATTGCCAAAGAGTAAACAATGAAAAATCCAAAAAATCCACAAAAAAAAAAACACCTTACGCTCCGGTTCGCCTCCGACGGGACGTCCCCCCTAGTAGCGCCAATAGAACTTTCTGAGGTCTGGAATATCATTTTTCAATTAATTAGATCCTAGAGAAGCGTCATTTTAAATTTTATTAAAATCGAGTGAAAGATAATCTTACGCTCCGGGTCGCCTGCGGCGAACCCTCGCTGTTCGTATATTTCCATTGCCAAAGAGTAAAAACAATGAAAAATCAAAAAATCCACAAAAAAAAAAACCTTACGCTCCGGTTCGCCTCCGACGGGACGTCCCCCCCTAGTAGCGCCAATAGAACTTTCTGAGATCTGGAATATCATTTTTCAATTAATTAGATCCTAGAGAAGCGACATTTTAAAATATTATTAAAATTGAGCAAAAAAAAAAAACAATAATTTTAGGGGGGGGGGAGGGGGCGTAGAGCGGAAATTATATAATAGTATAGATATAGATAATCAATTTTGTTTTATATAGGCTTATTTTATTTATATTGTGATGAAATAAGTATAAATGCCGTAGCGTAGTAAAAAAAAACCTGGTGTGAGTCGCCATGACGTCACAGCTAGTGACGTCATGGCTTGTAGCGTCATGGCTTTTTACGTCACGGCTTGTAACGCGACATGCTGATAGAAAAACCAAAAAATTCGTATCGATATAATTTAAGTTTCACTTTAAAAAAAATTCAATCAAACAGGTTAAAGAGATTAAAAATATTCAAAAAATCTTTAATGACGAAATAGATGGAGGATTAAATACGAGTAGATATAAAAAATATAAATATAAATTTAATATTTCATATATGGAAAAATTTTTGCAAAATAAAAATAGCGAGGTCTAGATATTATGATTACTCTCTGTGATTTAATTTTAATATCAGGCCATTTAAGACTTTAGATGATAACCATTAACATTTAGATGTTAATATATATATTGGGGGCTCAGGCATTTTTATTTAAGCCATCTGGTATCCAAATGGCTTAAATAAAATCATCGGACTCCCCTGGGTCCGAACCCGCGACGTTTGGTATAGGAGAAATAGATGAGTTGCTATTCATTCAAAATGGTAAACAAAAGATTAGATCAAATTTTATAAAATTTCTGGGGTTTTATTTAGGCCCCTAATCAAAATTTTAGGCTCCGGTTCGCCTACGGCGAACCCTCGCCCCTAAAGACATTCTACGTATTTCAATATTCATCAATTAATAAAAAAAAAAAATTCAATCAAACAGGTCAAAGGGATTAAAAATATTCAAAAAATCTTTGATGACGAAATAGATGGAAGATTAAATTGATATAAAAAAAAATCTGGTGGGACTGGCGCACAGCACACAACTTTCTCTTATCTTCGGTAATCGAAAGTTGTGTTCTGTGCTTGTCACACCAGATTTTTTGTGTCGACATGTATTTAGTTTCCGACAGTAGGGTACGATTGAATTCAAGATGTAAAATTTATAAGTATGGCAAAATATTTATATTTTGATACCATGGCAACCATTTCTCCTATCTTTTCTATGTAGTACAAGAGTAGAAGTGGTCTTCAGAAGATTTCAATCACAAAATGAGAATATACATTTTATAGAGAATTTAAAAAATAATTGATTTTTGAATTTAAAAAAAAAATCGTTAGACAATTTTTGAGAAAATCGAAAAAAACTGAAAAAGTACATCAGTAAGTATTAATACTCTTTGGCTGATTTTGTTCAAAAGCTTCGTGTCACGTCCCATGGTGCCTAACTTAATTATAAAATTTTAAAACCTCTAGCTCTTTTATTTATTGAGATATTTTGTTCACAGACACACACACAGACAGACCATGTCGCGAAAACCACTTTTTGGATTCAGGGGACCTCAAAACGTGTATTTATTTATAAAATTAAAATAAAATAATACCTGTAAAATGTCAAACAAGTAATTTGAATAAGCTATGTTCACGCGCGTGTGGTCTATGTTCACGTGGGATCATGAATTTGATAAAGAGCGGCTAAATAAAAAAATATATTTTTTAAGTTGATTAAACACAAAAACCCTACCCTACTCAGACCCTACACTCGGTTAAATGATTTCAAACAAAATTTTTATCTCGTGCTCAATCCAACTATAAAATTTTTAGGTTTTCCCTTTTGTCAAAGTGCATATTCATTTTTATTCTCTTTGGATTTTTCTGCCAGAGCAATAAAATGTAAAAAATGACTGAATGTGAAAGATTATAATTTATTCCCTA
Source organism: Euborellia annulipes (assembly GCA_023213315.1). Taxonomy (NCBI): domain Eukaryota; kingdom Metazoa; phylum Arthropoda; class Insecta; order Dermaptera; family Anisolabididae; genus Euborellia; species Euborellia annulipes. Next base: position 5,147 of record JAKCPI010004397.1, on the reverse strand, counting down.
GTTTCAACCCTTCAAGTATTTTATGTTTTTTAAGAAACCCTTGGAATTAAAGCTCCCGATTATATTTTGGTAACTATATTATATTTTTAATCTTTACATACTCTTGTTATATTAAAACGAATTAAATAAAATACGTAATTATTTTAATCAGATAGAGCAAAATATAATTTATATTCTTTGTATTGTTGGTTATAATCACAGGTTATGTCATTTGATTTTGTCTTAAAATATTTTTTTTGAGAATTATAAATTCTCTTGAAAAATGACTTTTTTGGGTAAATTAATCAGCAAGAAATCATTAGGATATTAATTTTGTTGTGAAACTATTATTAATTAAAAAATGTCATTAGCTACCTACAGTATATCACATATCGTATTATTTTACAATTGAATTATTGAAATTAAGATGATTTTTTTTGGATTTGAGAATATAAGGAAAATTCTGCTAGTCTTCACTTCCCCTCTTTTTATTTGTTATTGAGTGGATGTATTTTTCCATTGTCATTTTGGAAATGTTTAAAATTAACAAAACAAACAAAAATATGTTTGTTATTCTTACAAGTAGTAAGACAAGGTATATTCTTTACAGACTAATTTCTTTATAGAAAATACCTTTAAAAAAAATTAATAAATATATTTAGGTGAAAGTGATGGGACACTGAGAAATTAAAATGATACATGGTTAACATATTTAGAGCATGATAAATTATTAATATTTTCCTAATTTATTTATGATGGAATTATGAAAAAAACAAGACGAATGCAGACAAATATTCTTTATTTTAAATCACACCCTCACGGCTGACGTTTCGGCCCGAGGTCCAGGCCATCTTCAGAGCCGGCTGGCAATAATCAAAAAGTATGGAAACTTTCACCAACAGCGATAACAATCAGCATGTGGTCCGCTCACAGCAAAACGTAGAGAAAATGAATGAATATGGCCTAGACCTCGGGCCGAAACGTCAGCCGTGAGGGCGTGATTTAAGAATAAAAGAATATTTGGCTGCATTCGTCTTGTTTTTTTTCATGATTTTATCATCATTAAGCCTACAGCCACAGATCTTTTTCGATTGAACAATTGGACCAAATTTATTTGCAAATTATGCTTTTTTATTTTTCAAAATTTTGCTAAAAATAAATAATTTTTGAAAATTACTTTAACTGTCATTCTAGTGAGTAAATTGACACATTTGATGAGTAAAATGCTCTAGGAAAATATCTAGAATTTTATCATGATTTTTTTTTTAAATTTAAAATAATTTCCTTAACAAAATCTAGAATCTAGAAGATACAAATCAAATTGTATATTATGACTATAATTAGGTTGAGATCAGATGGAATGTGGGGGGGGGGGTAAAGAAGGTATTTCTGAATAGGTGAGGGTTTAACTGCAAAACTCACATTCTCTTTTTTCTAGTGAATGCATTTTTTTTATTTTAGTCAATCAAGTCAAATTATATAAGTAACCTGAGATTCTCCTAGAGTAAAGAAGTGAAGACACTTGCGGAATTCTCAAACTAATGTCGTTTTCTCTTTATGATACACAGCTAAAATTTGAATTATTATGTATTTATATTTCTTAGATATAAAAATATCAAATTTGTCCTTGGCAAATTTTTTATTTAAAATTCTCTGCCTCCGGATATCATAATTATAGCTTTTTTTTTTATTAAAGTAATATAATTATTATTTTTCAATCGGAAATAAGAATATGTTATAAAAAATTTGAATTGCCAATAAAAATATATAACTCTTGGTTCATTTATTCTAAAAAAAAAAAGTAAGACAAAAATCGTAATAAGTTAGAAAATATTTGGTTAATCTAGTCCAATCAAATAAAAATCTTTACCAAAAAAAGGATTAGGGATAATCACACATCTCATATCTTTAAATTGCCTCTGTTTGCTACCACCGCCTTTTGCGAAAATAAACCCAACTCCTCAAAGAATTTTTATTTAACTACATATCTTTGGTATACTGTATTTACCAACAAAATTTCCGCACCATTTTCGCCAGTTTGATCCTCAAAAAATCCGGGTACATATAATAAACGGATTTTTTGAAAAAACTTTAATTTATACCGATTCTAGCATGTTTGAGGGCTGAGGGGGGATGTAATTATGTGCCCCCTCCCCTTTCCCCGAAATTCCAAAAAAAAAATGATAATAGATTTTCATTGTTAGGCTCCACCTACCTAGAGAGATAAAAAGAGTTTAAATTTTAAACGAAGTTAGAACAGGTATTTTATCTTTAAAAAGTTTTCATTTAGGGGGAGGAGTATAATCAGCCGGAACGTCTAAAAAAATTTTCTGGCTATGACCCTGATTGTGTATAAAATATTTAGTTACGATCTCAGGATTTTTTAAACAGGGGCCCGAAATTTTTGGTTTAGGAAAGGTGGAGAAGCAGTGGATATACCATTATTTTCTCCCCCTTTTCTTAAGTCAATATTAATATTTTACCTCCCCCCCCCCGGAGTTAAATATATATATATATATATATATAAATTTGATTAAAATATTTATATTAAATAAATATTATAGAGTATTAAAAAAAAAAACTCGATTTTCAGGTAAATAAACTTAAAACTTTTGCATTAAAATATTCAAAAGCATTTTAAAAAATTGAGAGGACGCAAATTATGGAAATAAAAAAATATTATTTTTCTAGGGTTCCTAGTTACAGTAGTATTCCATGGAAGGTTTTTACAATTGTTTAAGGGATAAATTTTCCATTTTCTGTTATTTCTACTCAAACCATGAATGAAATTCACTCCAATAACACGTGTTCTTTTGTTTTTACAGTGTAATGAGTCACCCCGTTTCTAGACTATATCGCATATATAAAGATTAATCCAAGAGTAAGCACTTCAGTAGCAATCATTCTTTCTCCTAAGCGACTTCAAGGATAATCATTGTCGAAGAATATGAATTCCCACGAGATTGATACTTTCTTTAATGAGGCTCTAAATGCTTGCCATGAAGCAGGAAAAGTAAGTCACTACATTTTAATTTAATCATTTGAGTATCTCTAATTAGATTTATTATAATATTTTTTAATTTCTCAAAATTTTTAATACAATTAATTTGACCTCGGTATCTTTTGAACCGTTATAAAAATAAAATTCTATTGAGTAATCAATCAATTGTAAAAAGAATGAAGTAGAAAAAAGGTGCTTTTGCATTTATTTTATCAACGCTCAGTAGGCCTACAACCAGGATTTGCTCCTGCGAGGGGCGGGGGGTCTTCAGCCCCTCTCTCTTTGACTACGTGCCTGAGCAGTGGAAAAAACTTCAATTTTAATATAAAGAAATAAAAAAAAAAAAAATTACTTACTTTTTTTAAATAAAAAGACAGGCTGCTATTTTTTTCTTTTCTATTTGTAATAAGTAGAGACCGGATTTTTATGCAGCAAAAACCGCTAAATATGCCATATAATATGCAGTAAAAGTGTTAAAATATGCAGCCAAATATGCAATATATTTATGGCAAAAATATTGAGTAAATGGCTTCCAATTAAAGGTAAATCATGATTTCTACTGATGTAAAACTAATGGTGTTTTATTTTTGGAAGGAAATGATTAAAAAAAAAAAATTGGTCTCGCAATAAAAACTAAATTTAATTAAAAAACAAAACAAAAAAAAAAAAAAAAAAAAAAAAACAGTAATTTATTTAACAAAATAGTTTTCTATAAAATATATACTAAATATTATTTAACAAAATAAACACTTTATAAAAAAAAAAACGTAATATTTCTGAGAAACTAACTTTTAATTTGTAACTGAACGTATAATTAAAATTAACAATGAGGAGAGTAAGGGAGCCGGAAGCAATTAAAGAAAAATTATTTCTCTTTTTTCGCTTTATTTAATACAATTGTCGACGTTTCGGTCGATTTTTCCGGGCTTCATCAAGACAAATGTTATTGACTCGAGCTTAGAGGGGCTCTTGGCAAACATAACATTTGCCCTAATGCTGTTCGCACCAACAGTTATGTCAGGAGTTGCCAAGAGCCCCTCTAATCTCGAGTCAACAACAATTGTCCTGATGAAGGCCGGAAAAATTGGCCGAAACGTCGACAATTGTATTAAATAAAGCGAAAAAAGAGAATAATTTTTCTTTAATTGCTTTCGGCTTTCATGAGGAGATCAAGATCATTGCTTTTAATTTGCATTGTAATTTACAACTAAAAGCATTTCAAAATTAACTTCTTTAAAATTATAGCATTTATCGCTTAATAAAGTTTTATATTTTGAAAATGATCGTTCCACATCAACAGATGTGATAGGGGCATATTTAAATGAACTTAGTGCAATAGGTTCGATTTCCTCCATCACATCAACTTCATCTCCTTGAAGTATTTTATTGATTTTACATAAATCCGCTAGTCCAGGATTTTTTTCTAGGATATCTTTTAATTTATTTTTCAACAAATTTCCTTTTTCCCCGGGTATTTGATTTACATGGGTTTTCAAATTATCAATTATATTAATATTTTCGCTCAATGCTATCCCACGCCTTTCTAAATCTTCAATAATTTTTAAAAGAAATTTACAATTGGCATAAATGAATGCCAGATCTTTGCCAGTATTGGTGGTTTTAAGCAATTCATGTACTTTTTGGACACAGAGAGCATCGTCCACTTCTGCAATTTTAAGAACCACACTCTTGAATTCAAGAAAATTTTCTGCATAGAAAACTGCTGCTGCAAGCCACGTACCCCAGCGAGTTATTACTGGTTGGGGAGGCAACAGTTCCTCACATTTTTTTGCCGTTGTTTATTAATTTATTTATATGAGGAAAAATTTCTCTTATTTTTTCCGCTAGGCGATTGCAGGCATGAGCGATGCATGTCACATGTATCATTTTAAAGTAAAAAATTTTAATGATTGTCCGGCCTTTACCATATAGGGGGGCTGCGTCAGAAATAAATAGCAATACTTTATTTTCAATCGACCCTGTTGAAATAAATTTTAGCCCATCATTAATAAAATCGACATATAGTCTCATAATTAGTTTTTCAAGATGTTTTGAACAGACCAAAATGGATTTTTTGGACCATTTGGGCTAAAACGCCAACCAAAAATTAGCTACGTAGTTACCCCTAGGGTCGGTAGTTTCATCTGAGTGCGTATAAATAATAATT
>JAKCPI010004395.1:0-30166 GCA_023213315.1 Euborellia annulipes | reverse complement strand
TAATGACAATTCTTCAAAGAGTGGTTTGCTTCCCTATCTCAGGAATAATACATTATAATGTCAGTATACTGACTAGCACTCAGTATGATCATCAAATTTAAATATAGTAGTATATCTTACAGGGGCGTATATAAGGGGGGGGGGGGGGCGAGGGGGCCCGGGCCCCCCCCCCCCCCGAAATTTCCCAAACACATACATATATAAGGATATACAGATATCAGCGCAACAAATTTTTCCGCAGGATGGAAAACTTTGGTTCCGCAAAAGAAAAAATGTTCCGCAGAAAAATTTTCGAGTTCGGGCCCCCCCCCCGAAAAAAATTTCTCTATACGCCCCTGATATCTTATATAGTTTCCGCATCTAAAAGAAGAGCAAAAATATAAAATATCTATTACAATAAAAAATATTTATTGCAAAAAAAAAGTGCGATTTATTTTTAACCCTGCATACATCGGCGTAGCCAGAAATTTTTGATGGGGGGGGGGGTTCAAGAAAATTTTTTCAAAAATTTAAGATTATTTTAGGGTATTTATAAATCATTTTGGTTTTTTTTTAGAGTAAATTGTTATATTTTACATTCTTTAACTATTATGAAATATAATTTGTATTATAGAGCTTAAATATCTAGTCATGGCTTGGGTCCCATGGGCCCCCCCCAGGGGGGGGTAGGCTACGCCTATGCTTGCATACCTAAGAAGGTTAACATTATACACCAATATGTCCAAGATTTTTGTTTTATTTGGGTCGCAGGTTTGGGGAGACGAAATAGAAATTATTTTTACAAGGACTTTTTTGCAAATTATTTTTTTTTCGGGTATTTTACTAGACATGCTAAGCCAACACCAATTTTTCAAAAATATATAAAATATTTTTAGAAAATTCTAATTACAAGTAGATAAAGTCCGAATTTTCAAATTTTTTTTTTTTTTTTTTTTTCAAAATTTCATTCATATCAAAGAATCCATTCAATATTAATATTAAGTGAAAAAAAAATTTTCACAAGACTGAGATAACTTATTTAAATAGGGCCTACTGTGTATAAACAAAAGATTAGATAAATTCATTAAAATCATAAATCCACAATATCCAGTCGAATAATTGAAATTAGCATAACTCTTTGGGTATCCATGACACTCTCATAATCCCAAATCCCCTTTTAATAAAAAGGTAATTTTGAGAATGAAAAAAAAAAATCTAGGAAAAGAGACGGCAAACTCATATCTAGTCTTCTTGTTCCTAGCAAATATTTGTTTATTTTTATTCAACACTTTAATTATTCGCATTAAAATCGTAAAGTTATGAGCATAAAAAGAAAGAGAGAAAAATTCCAAATGTTTTTTTTTTTCATAATTAGTCCTCTGGAGCATGACAAATCGGGTAGAAAAGGAGAAGTTCCGGTTTAGGCTTAAGTCGTTCTTCTCTTGTCACGACACTTGACTTCCATGAAGCGAGGAGTAGGCATCTCCATTTAGAATCCCCTTTAAGAGGCATACCAAAGTGTGAAACCAAATACCAGCCAAGATATCTTTCTTTCTTTCTCCTCGCTCTTATTGCCTATTTCGAACAAATTATGAACGTTTAAGAGAAAATATATAATAGAACATTTATAAATGGAAGAGGACAGGTCATGGCTTAAGCAAGCTTTCTAAGAATAAATACTTCACTTAATATCAATTCTTTTTTTCCATTCACTCTCATTATGTGATCTTTCTAAAGAAAAACTGATCGTTCATTTTTAATAGAATCTAATCAATCTAATCATTTTCCCATGATTCAATGGAATTCATTGACGTATTAATAATTAAAACTATTAAAATTTGGAAGATCTACTCCCCGGCATTTTTAATTCAAAAATTTTACTATAAAAAGTGACATTTCGAATGTCGTTTCAACTATCTTCAGATCTTTTTTCATATCTATAAATCGAATTCAAGAATTTTGTAATAAAAAATTAGACACCCGTCTACATCATTTATCATTGAGCAGCTTCGCCTACTTCAACTTTTGAGATTTATAGGGCGATAAAACTTAATGGAATTGTTTTTTTTTTTTTTATTTATTCCATGTTTTGTACCCCTTCTCCCACACGAGTAGACCTTTTTTTCTGTTTATAGAAAATTATTTCAAATTTTATTCCGGCCAATCACACATACAGTATTTATATGATTATACTAGCCTATTGCCCGCTTTAAGTAGTCCTTACACCTGTTAGCTCCGCTTTCGGAGTTGAGATTAAAATAAAAAAACTTAATCAAATATTATAAATTTAAATAATCAAAAATGATAGGTAGCGCCGGGATTTGCAGCACGGATATGCTGTACAACTCCTGGTGGTACAGTGGGCGCCACAAGTGCCTGATCTGCTCGAGTGAGGAACCTTGAGCTTAATCAAACAAACCAATATTTAAAAAAAATAAATAAATCATATTTTTAAATGCAACTGAAGGGGAAAAGCTACTTTTTAAGATAACACTTTATAAAACTAACCATTTTGGTTGCTCAAAAATCGACTTCCTGAGCGTATCAGGATTGTGGCACACTGTACCTACCTTTTTCGCTTATTTAAATTAATAAATATTCTTTTCACAATTACTTCATGTACCATCACATATAGATCTGATTCTTTATTTAAAATTTTAATTTTTTATTCTATTTTATAATATTTAGCAGCGTCAAAGCATTCAGCGGGCTTTGCTTAAGAATGTTAATTTCTGCCCGCTGAAGGCTTTGGCGCTGGCCAGGGACTATAGAAAAGATTATTTTTATTTTAAATTTCTGAATCGATTTAAATTCGAACAGATTCACAGTCACTACCCGAGTCAAAACAATACATTCTTATTTAAACCTCAAAATTTTCAGTGAGGTTTTCGAGGGTCAGTATAATTTTTTGGAGATTGGATTCAACATAGAAAGTAATCCCAGTTTGTACTTCAAAATCCTACTTACGGGCGGTTTTACAACTTTGAGGTTTAAATCAGAACTGCAGAATCTACAATTGGCCCTCGAAAACTTCAATCCATTTAGAAATTATTCTATACTGGTTTGAACCTCAAAAACCTCAAATGAGAGTTTCGAGGTTATAGTTAGGATTTCAAATCAATCGGTAATTCTTATTTAAACCTCATAGTCTTCAATGAGGGTATTAAGTGTTAAAGTAGAATTACTTTCTGAGGAGAAAATAAAACATCAAAGGAATTGAGGCTTCTGAGGTTAAAACTAGAATTTGTTTTTTGACTCGGGTATAAGCTTAAGAATGTTAAATTTCTACCAATACATTTTTATTTCATAAAAGGAACTGGGTGGAAGTTAGACATAGGATTAGTTCATTAAGAGAAATATAAACACATGAGGAAAAGCTAGATATAAAAGTGATGTTATTTCTCTGAGTGCGGGAAATGACTACCAGTTGGGTTTTAGGTGTGTGTCTCCGGACTCAAAAACACCTCGGATAAATAAATATGGATCCCGGTAGAAATTTCTAATAGAATAAAATCGAATAAAAATTGAAATAAATATAAGTTCTTATTTCATTTCTTAATTCAATTTATTATATGTGTAATTAATTTAAAATTAATATTTTTTCTTTTTTTTCAGGTAAGCATTGGATACTTATTTTAAATTTCTGAGTCTCATTGAAAGGTAGGAGAAGATTTTGTTCCACTCTTAAATCAAATTTCATTTAATTTAGCTACAAATCTGTTCTCTACTCTACTCTTTATTCTATGGACTGACCAGGGGCGGATTAAAGGGGGGGGCGAGAGGGGCGATCGCCCCCCCCCGAGAAGAAAATTCACAATATTATAAAAACTAGTAGTCTAAAGAAATTATGATTCCCGGGCTTTAATTTCAATTGAATTTGTTACCAATCAATTTAAATAAATAGGAAAGGGGTCTAAATGGCCATAGATGCCCACAAAGTCCTTAAATAAAAAAAATAAAAAAAAAAACCGCCCCCCCCCGACAAAATTGCATTTATCCGCCACTGGGACTGACATCTCTTTTTAGGACTATATTTTAGCTCTGACAAGAAACAAATTTTTCCCAAAATATATTTTTTACAAATTTTGAATACAGGAATTTCCAAATTGTGGAGTGTTTTAGTTTTATCAAAACAAACTAATTTCAAGATCTGATATTTGAAAAAATGTCTTATGCAATATTTAATAACACAAATAACTTTTGAGTTTTAATGAAAAAAAAAAATTAATTCCTTGTACGAACTCACATCTTTTGTTAAAATTATAGACGTGATTCAAAATAGTTTATTTTTCTTTGTGACAATGAAAGTCATTAGGCTAAAATATAGCCTTATATAAAATGAATAAGCATGAGACGGATTTTACTTTAGGAATGAAAAATCTAACTATTTATTCTTAAAATGAGAAATAAGATTTTATTTGAGAAAGGTGGTAGTGTACAAAAATTTAAGAAATTAGCCAATAGTTTAAGATATTTTTAAGTTGCGCGTCTCGAAAAGTCGTTAGAAGACCATTCACTACCGAGTTATTTGAGGCGGCAAGAGATGGCGTTAGTTTTTCCCTTAGGAATACAAGGGATTTTTTCCATTTCATTGGAAAGATTTCAGCTAATTAATTAAGGGTAAAAAATTAATTATTTTTTAACACAATGATTACTAATTTAATTATCTATAAGTTATAGAGCGAATTTTTAAAAAATATCTTTTCTTTAATGCGATTAATCTAAAAAAAAATTTATTTTTTCGAAAATCAAAAAAAGGGCTTGCTATATGTTGTAGATATTTTAAATAGCTCTAATTTAAAAAAAAATTGAGGTTGATAGCTTCAAAATTGTGGCCGCTGGAATCTCCCAAAATTAGCACCCCCGCCACAAATTGTTTGAATTTATATTTTTTTCTGATATATACTTTTTATTGATAAGCACTTTGGTCAAAGAAACAGATGAAAAGAAAGGATTATTTTGAGCTATTGATAAAAAGCTTCAGAAGAAATAAAAAGATTATGCGAGTTTGAGAAAAATAACAAATAAATCATCCACATAACATCTTGTCTTTAAAATAATTTATCAATGACCAAACAAACCATTTCTTTTTATAAATAGCCTCAATTGGCCGTGACTGATAATGTCAAAGTTAAAGACTCCGGGCATACATGTAACTAACTGTTGTGATGATACTTGCATGCATGCACGCATGCCTTTGAAATTGGCATCACAAAAAACACAAAAATAGAAACAAATCAATTCAAATAATATATACATTTATCAGTCCAATTAACTTAAATTTTGTTTTTTCTCTTTCGGAATTTTAAGAGATTTAGATATAGAGGATCTTATTTGTATACATTGCTTCTGGAGGATAACAAATTAAAACTCATTTATTAATCCTAATTGGGTTCGGTCGGATTCCTGCAAAGAAAAGATAAAGATTTTCATATTTTGGATCTCAGTTTCTTCCATTTTTTCCGATGATTGATCAACTTAATCTTAACTCTTCAATTTGAGACCAAAAGAAATTTGAAGGATTTTTTTTTTTGGAAATAAAGAATTAATATTTATGTTTTTCAAAAATACATTTTTTTATCTCATTAAGAACAAACTTCAAAGGTAATGACTAAGATTATTTATTTATAATATTTTTTTTTAATAGGCCTACGGAGGCTTTCAACCATGAAAAAATTAGCTTGAAATATGAAGATGAAATAGAAAAAGAAAAAAAAAATAGAAAAGAAGAGTGAGAGGGAATATAAATGGCAAAGGTTGGAATATCTTATCATCTCTCTAGTATTTCTTAATTAAAATAAAGCTTAACCTGTCCCTTATAAAGAAAGTGTAATTATTAAGAAAAAAAAAAATCACAAAACAAAGTATGCAGCTGCAGTTCATCTGTGCATGCGTTTCCTGGAACATAAAAACATGCAACCGAACAACAGAGACTAACATTTTTCCAACAAAAGCTCCTTTTTCAATCTGTTTGTTTATTGATTATACATAGTATACTATAAAATAAAATACACTGAGGGTATCTTAAAATAAATAAATTTATTTACGCCCTGCTTAATAGTAAAAGACTAATGCCGGGTTGCAAGAACGTATTTAACGGTTCGTTAAACGCTAAACCTTCCGCTAAATAATTTTGGGTTGCAAGAACGTATTTAAAGATGATTGGTTCGTAAAAGCTGTCTATAAACTAAATGCTGAAATTCGGACCTTAAAACTATAAAGTATCCACTAACCTGATTTGTTTCATTGAAATAAATAAGAATTTGGTGACTATATTCTCACGCGAGAGGGGTAAGATAGAAATACATTAATTTAATTGAGTTTTCTTTAGTTTCTGAAACGTTTTAAGCGATATTATTAATTATTATAGATATTCATTCGATGAAGAGAAAAAGTGAGGTTATAGTATATTCCCAGTTTCTTTATAATTTAACATCTGACAGCCAGATCTACCAACGTATTTATTATTTTTATTTTACGATATTTAAATATTTAAACATTTTTTGTTTTGTAACCTAATATTAACAATTAAAATGTAAAGAATACAAATATAATTAATATTTTTATTTATTTTATAATTTTGGTACTATTATAAATTATACAATTTGACACTGCGCCCTTGCGGTCAACTTGGCCAACTACATAGAAAGCTGTCATTTTCGGTGGCCCAATCGTTTTGCATCTATCTATATATCTTAACAGTAGGGAATAGTTAACCGTTCCTTTAAAGTTGCTTTAGCAACAGCCTATAATTTTAAAGCACAAAGCGATGTTTACTAACAGACTTTTAAATGTTTAGAGAACTGTTTTCTTGCAACCCGGCATAAGGCTATTTTAGTTACAAAAATTAATCGCTTTATAAATTTAATAAGAATTTTTTTTTACTAAATTCTCTTTACTCATCGCCTTAAGTAGAGAAATGTAGAAAAGGCGAGCTCGATTCAAGACAAAATACTAATTATGTTGATTGGCTTAATTATAAAGCAATGTCAGACTTATTTAAAAATTCCTATTCTTTGTGTAAAAGGAGAGGGAAACGAATCAGAAATTGTATTGCTATAATATTATGTCAATACACCTGATTCCGTAACACCTATTTTGACAAGGAGATGAATGAGCACGACAGGCCCTCGAAACGTCAAAAAAAAAATATATATAACTTTCTTTTTAACTTCTTTATCATATATATATCAATATATTAAAACATCAGCAGCCAAAGATTTATTTAAATTATATTGGGTACCAATTAATTGAAATCAATGGACTGAAGCCAAAAATAAACTAAGCATTAAGGTGGGCGTCTCAGGGTGCTAATTTTGGGAGATTCCAGCGGACACAATTTTGAAGCTATCAACCTCAATTTTTTTTTTTAATTAAAGCTATTTAAAATGTCTACAACTTATAGAAGCTCTTTTTTTGATTTTCGAAAAAAAAAAAATTTTTTTAAATAAATTAAATAAAAGATATTTTTAAAAAATTAGTTCTATATAATAATTAAATTAGTAATCATTGTGTTAAAAAATAATTAATTTTCTACCCTTAAACAATTAGCTGGAATCTTTAAAATGAAATGGAATAAATCCCTTGGATTCCTATGGGAAAAACCAACGCCATCTCCTGCCGCCTAGAGTAACTCGGTAGTGAATCGTCTTCTAACGGCTTTTCGAGACGCGCACCTTAAAAAAATCTTAAATTTTTTATTATTTTCTTAAATTTTTGTACACTACCACCTTTCTCAAATAAAATCTTATTTCTCATTTTAAGAATAAATAGTTAATCTACAAAATTTTCTTTATAATGTCCACATTCAAAGAAAATTTTAAAAAGTACAAAAGACAAAACAAAAGATTAAAAAAAAAAGTAGGCACCAAAATTTTAGTCTCATCTTAAATATCCACTACAAAAGAAAAATAGTAAAATGTTGTATCAATATCTTCTGATAAAATTAAAAAAAAAAAAAAATTAATTTTGACCTTCCATTTGAAAACGAAAGGCTTCTATCAAATTATGAATTTTTGCTTAATTAATATATCAGAAAAATATTAAATATTCCTATGATTAGTTAAGTCCGAATCAAGACATTTATTGAATATTATTAATATCTTATTAACTGCCAAAAGATCTCGAATATTATTTAAATAGTGATATATCAAAAGGTTGATCTATAATCAAATATTTTTATGATTTTTTTTAAATTTATTTCAACATTATTTAGAAATTCCCATTAATCTAAATATCGTGTTTCTCTCTGTCTATTTCTAGGTATATTGACAATTTCCCCTTTTAAATTATATAATTCATTGAACCGTGATTGAAATTCCAAATGTCTAGGTCATTCGATTGTTATTTTTCATGAAATAAAATACTTTCAAAGTTGTTGTTAGTGTTGTTATTATTATTATCATCTCAAATCTTTTTTTTTTTTTTAAGGTCATTATACTAAAAATGGTTATTCACATTTATTTAAATAAAAAAGAAAAAAGAAAAACTTGAATGTGTTCGGAATTACAAATAGCTTAGCTGATAAAGATCTCACCGAGAATAAATAATAGAATGCTCATTAAATAGACCGAAATGAAAGAGAAATTAATTCATCTCAGATTCTTTTGCTCCTCTGGGAAAAGATTTAAAACCTAAAATAAAAAATATAAAATTATTTCATTTTTTTTTTTTAATTTTTCTTCTGGTTTGTTAGCTTTATTATAAAAAAATCGCTGATGAAGAATTAAAATTTTTTTCGTCTGTTCATTAAAAAAATCTGGTGTGATTGCTCTCACTTTCTCTTACCTTCGAAAGTTGTGTTCTGTGCTTGTTACATCAGATTTTTTATGTTTTATATGATTATTAGTTTCCGACAGTAGGCTACATTAGAATTCAAGATGTAAAATTTATAAAATATAGAAAAAAAATTGATATTTTGTTATCTTAAAGAAAATTCATAGAGCGGGTCCGTAATTATATTATTAATATTCTGCACGCTCTCGGCCTTGGTGTAGGGGTTAGCGTGCTGGCCTTCTATACCAAGGGGCGCGGGTTCGCATCTCGTCTCATGCGACAATTTATTTAAATTGAATTGGCTACCAATATTATATTGTATTATTAGTATTCTGCACGCTCTCGGGCCTTGGTGTAGTGGTTAGCGTGTTGGTCATTTGTAGGGTCGCGGGTTCGCATTCTGTCTCATGCGACAATTCATTTCAATTGGAATGGCTACCAATCATATTGAAATAAATAAATATGGGGTCTAAATGGCTGCCGAAAAAACCTTAATTAAAAAATAAATTCTGCACTTTCACTCCTCTACTCTTCAATTTTAATTCCTCTTATGCTAAAATTTTGCAATAATTTTTTTTTGATATCATCATACTATAATATAAAGCGCTAGCGGCTGATTTCCTGTCCTTGTGTGTATGTGCCTATCAGGGCGCTGATTGGCTAAAGTTACAGGAAGTGGAGCGGGAGACGGAAATTTAAAATGAAATGTTAATTATGGCAAATGCAGCCAAGAGAACTGTAAAATGTAACAATAATTCAAATAATGAAATAGGCCGAGATAAATTTATTACAACAATTCATTAAATAATCGAACGTCTTTTTTTCGTATTTATAATAGAAATATTGTTCAAGCCCCATTTTTCGCTGCGATACGACATTGTCTCTTAGATATTCATGGAGGAAGAAAAAGATAAATGTTAATGGGACTAAATTCATCTTCATTCTCATTTGTCTGGAACGTGACTGCCAGGTTTAAATTGGATTAGTTTAGAAAGCCCTCAGAGATGTTCAAAAACTAAAGCGTTTAACACCCCACCCTCAACCTAATCGTTAGGGCTGGTGACATGATGACAACATTTCAACTATAGACCTAGACATGAATTTGATTTTCGAACTATTTAAGATTGATTCAATTTGTTAAAGTTAAACAAAAATTTTAAAATTAAGTTTTATAAATAATTGATAATTGATAACTACAAACATCCTTTCACACCTTTGTTTCTTGGAGCCACTCAACCGGGGTTCATCGATCCTATTCTTTACCCCGTCTCAAGGACGTCGACAGTGATCCGAATATTTTTATTTTTATTAAGGTCAAGGCTGGAATAATAATAAATTTTCTAAATTATATATTTTTACCTTTTTCAACGGTCTATTTAGCAAATGAATCTAAACAACTCTTATTTTTTTTAAATAATTTTTATTTAATAACTTATTGAAATTACACTTTCCAAATATACAAACAAGTTAATTCATTATAAATTACACGATATGTAATCATCATAAAAAATTTTCGTTGGATCTCTTCCAATTCTAGAAAAAAAAATCTTTTTGATCGAAAAATCGATCGATTATTTTGAGATTTATTTGTCCAATTGAATGAAATTTTAAATATAGAAATTTCATCACAGTAATAACAAATTGTCTATCATCTGAGAGTTACGATTTAAATAAAAAATTCTAAATTTTATACAATCCAATTTTTTTTTTCTAATTCGGTACATTAGACCATTCAAATATTTTCATTTAACAATATTAGACCCCTATTATTGGATCATAACTTAAATTTAGTCAATTATTTTGGGATTAAAAAAATAAACCCTTTTATTAATTTGAATTATCTTTTTTTTTTTAGATCTCTTGGGATTCAATTTTTCTAAATTAATTGTTTTATAATATAATTCCTAGCTTGAAACTTGAAGGGATTGATCACCAGCAAGAAACGAGACTTATACCAATACAAACTAAGGGCCTAAATTACCCTAAAATGAACAGTTTTTATTTTTAAAACTAGCCGCGCCGCCCGCCTTCGGCTACGCCCCCTGGACCCCCCACCAGCTGGCTCGGGCCCGCCTGCGGCGGACCCTCGCCTTTCTTAATGAGAAACTGCGTGGTGCCTAGACAGGGGGCTACACCCCCTGGACCCCCCCCACTGGCTCGGGCCCGCCTGCGGCGGACCCTCGCCTTTCTTAATTATGAAAAACTGCGTGGCTTCTGAGGCGGGGGCTACGCCCCCTGGACCCCCTCTCAGCTGGCTCGGGCCGCCTGCGGCGGCCCCTCGCCTTTCTTAATTATGAAAAGAAAATTATTATTACTACGTATTCCAATCCAGTGCCTGCTTGAGGATTTGTTTACATTCATGGAATACACAAATGAAAAGAATACAAAAATATTCCTCTGTACATTTCCTATGGGAGAAATCGTAACTTTAGGAATTAATAACTCAAAAAGTTATAGGAATTTCGGGACCCGAGTATTTTTCCGGGACTCTCCATAACCTCCTCTATAAGACTGCAAAATTTCGTTTCAAAATTCCAACGGGAAGTTGGTCAAACAGAGCGTGACAGACGGACAGACAGACGGACAGACGGACGGACACACCGCTATTATATATATAGATATTTCTTATTATTATGGGACTTTTTTTAAATTATAGATTACATTTTTATTGTTATTAATTATTTATTAAAAATATAAATACTGTACAACGTTTCGACTGCTAATTCTCCAGTCGTTTTCAAGTACTGTGCATTTGTTCCGACTCACGTGAACTAAATATTTCTTTTAAAAAAAATGTGCTATTAAATATTAAAAAATTTCTATATTAATGAGTCTGATAAACATTAAGAAATGAATAATAACTAGTACAAGTAGTAAAATATAATAAAAAAAAAATTCCTCCATGGAATCTCAACATATTTTTGAAACAAAAGCATAATTACAAAATTTTTAAAATCTTTTTATGTTTTGGTTGGCTTATTTATAATTAAAGAATTTCTATTTTAAAAAGTCTTTTGGAATAAAGAAAAGAAAAAAAGAAGGAATTTTCTTAAGATTATTCCATTATCCGGTCTTTTGAACAGAGGAGACCAAGCATAAAAACTTTCATAAATTGAGTTAAAAAAAAAAAAAGAAAAAAGAAATAAGTTAGCATATCACTTATTTTCATTTCCTGAAAGTTCCATTTCATTTCAAAAGGAAATTATCTAGAATATTAAATATTTTCATTTCATTTCATTTACCGCAAGGCTATAATTCGCAAAAAATGTATTTTACGCGGGAACCGAGTATATTTAGGCTATTAATTATTCGAATTCCTCTTGGGTGACAAAAAGTTTCACTTCACGTCCTCTTCCCGACAAAGACCTTTTATACTGGTATGAGCTCTTTACATCAGAATTATTCTTTTTACTTTCTCTTATCTATATATGATAATATATAGAGAGAAAGTATTGGATTCATGTCCACCAAAAATTCGATGTCGAGATTTTTATGAATATACACGTTTTGAAATTCCTTGAATCCAAAAAAAATGGTCAGTCTGTGTCTGTGTATCTGTCTATTAACAAAATATCTCAAGAACGAAAAGAGCTAGGAGGTTGAAATTTTATATTTAAGTTACCCTCCTGGGATGTGATACGAAGCTTTTGAACAAAATCAGTCAAAAAGTACTTTTTCAGTTTTTCGATTTTCTCAAGATTCGCTCAAGGATCCAACGTTTTTGATTAAAATTCATAAATCATTTATTTTTTAGATGCTCTTTAAAATGTATATTCTCATTTTACCCTTGAAAACTTGTTGATATAAAAAAATCTGGTGTGACACTGAACACAACTTTCAAATACTGAAGGTAAGAGAAAGTTGTGTGCTGTGCGATCAGTCACACCAGATTTTTTTTTATTTCGTCCTTTCGGCTATTCAGGCCATTTAAGATTGCAAAGGACATGTATTTAAACTCAATATATCGATGGTTACTCGGTCGTTGATTTCTCGGGATCACCCACCCATCCGAGGTTTCGCCGCGATTGGCATCGCTTGACGATAGTGGTGTCTGTTGCCAGAATCCTGGTCAGAGTTATTCTTCTGAGGACTTTGGCCTTTAGAAATCTCCATTGGTTTACTATAGAAGCACAAGTAGACAAATAGTAATAAGAGAAACTAAAAATTAAATTTTATAATGTTTTACAAAAAAAGAAACACCTGTTTCTTAGTATCTTCCATAATATGGCATATATTATATGCTTGTTTGTTAAGATTGTTGCCTAACTTTTATGAATTTTTCACGAAACAAACATAGGGCTACCAACATAAACATTTCCTATTGAGATCAAGATAACAAGATATCTAAAAATTTTTTTTTACTTTTATAAATTTTATAATTCTTGTTGGTATCATTCAACAAAAAAAACTTTAGTAAGCTTATAAAAAAATTTTTAGGCAAGGTTATAGTGGATGGTATCTTAAAGGAAATTCTTAGTTTGATACCCGAACAAGAGCGGCATTGACGGTGGTAACTTGATGCCTGAACAAGTTCGTTATGCTGGCCTCTATATAGTTTATAATATAATGCACAAACACTGGCAGATATGCGCCTCTGACATTCTTAAACAAGCACACTCACACACATACACTTTTTCTTGAATCATTGGTACAACAAACCACTGAAAATAAACATTTGTCTTTGTTTGTTTGTTTATACGAATCATCTAATAATTTTTCAAGTAATTTATTAACGTATTTTGCAAATTATCTTGGTTGGTCATTATTTGACATAAATCACAGCGGTTATATAAGAATGAATAAATGAACCGGGATTTTATTATGCACTTAATTACAACAAATATATCTTTTTAAATACCGTAGATACTGTTTTTTTTGGTTGTTCCTTCCCCCCCCCTCTCCTTCAAGGACATGAACCAGAGACGCAGTCTTTGATGCAATGACAACACATTGGTCATGAAAGTGGATGATTCCTCTTTCATGTCCGGGTAGAGGGAGGGGCGCCAAATACCCCCAGTCAAAAACAATCAGCACTCATTTATCTTATAAGATACTAGTCTAGCCGGGGGCTGCGCCCCCTGGACCCCTTGCTCGCCTCCGGCTGGCACGTTTGTTGCCAATTTAGTTGCAATGCAAAATTTAAAAAAAAAATGTATTTTTAAATATCTGATTTATTAAATCGCACTTTTCTTCTTGATTCCTTATAATAACCAACTCTTACAGCGAGAAATTGTTGGATATGTTTAGGTTAGTTGCAAATGGCAATACATGCTCTATTCTATTTGTCCTACTGGTTGCGTTGCCCCGCCCACAGCCCTAGTCGTATACCTGGAAAGCTGACTCTCAGAGCACAAAGGACGCTCTCTAATTTCCAAGCCAACTTATAGATTTTGTGTTCCCATATTGAAGAAATTTGATTATAATTAATTTTCCATTATTGTTTTTAGCATTGATGATATGTACAGTAATAAAAACTATTCTTTGAATACAAAACGTTGTGATTGACACCCCATCTAAATAGCAAGTGGACTATTCAAAGAATAGCTTTTATTACTGTACATACCATCAATGCTAAGAACAAATAAAAAAATACATGTATAAACATGAAATCAATTGCCAGTACCGCATAACATGTACTAAATTTTGACAATTTTTGCGTACCCTGAGGATGGGTGCGACTAGCACCCGAAACGTCGGCAACAAAATATAAGTTTTTTATTTATCCTGACTGCTGTTCCCGGGAAGGCTCCCGTTTCCATCTCCAATTGAATATTTACAGTAATTCAACTCAAGAAATTCTATTTATATTTAAATAAAGCTCTTTGGGCCGTACTTTTAATATTTTTTATTCATTTTCATTCTCATTTATTTATTTATTTATTTTTTCTTTAATCTATTCCTTTGGCTTACCACCATTGAGCTAAACATCGTTACAAAAATATACGTTTACAAAATTAGTATATGGGTGATTCTTTTACAAACCGAACACTTTCTGACCGACATGTTTTTGATTTGGATGAAATTTTTTTTTACGGGTTCTATAACGAAAAAAAAGATAGCCATCCGCGAGGATTTTCTTTTTTCTTAAATATTTTGGGAAATATCGAGGGTCGAAAATGTGAAAATTTGATGATTTTCTGTTAGACGCTCACTTTTTAAAATTCATAACTCTGGTTCTATTTGAGTTAGAAAAAAATTTTTTTTACCATTTTAAAGCTAAAAGAGTGAACTTTAAGAAAAAAATTGTTCCACCAAAATTTATTAAATATTTCACATTGTTATCATCCAATTGAAATCTTTAAATCGAATTTTAACAATGGGGCCCCAACTGTATTGCATTTTTTTTATAACCATCGCATTCTACGTCGAATTTTATACCGATAACGGTTTTTTAATCGATGGAGAATCAATTAGTACTATTGAAAAAAAAATCCCGCCGAGTGCTCTCATGCGGTAAAATGACGTCATATCAAAAATAAGAAAAAATAGTCCGGGGTATTGAACCACTCTTTCTAAAACTATATTTAGATTTAATGTAGCTTTTATGGTCAGTAGCTATCCGCTCGCACAAGTAGGGCTATTTTTCGATATTTTTTTACCTAAAAAATGAGGTTTTTCGAGAAAAAAACTAATTTTGGAGTTAATTACTCGGGATTTTTTTTTACTTATTCTATTAGAGGTTTTCTTTCTGCACCAAATGACATCCCATTTGGTCTGATCTGATTTGCCGTTCGGAATCTACAGAGGTTTAAACTTTCAAATTAGAATTTACCGCAGCGCGGTAAAATAAAATCATAGGAAAAAAAATAAATGGTGAAATCTTTAGCTGAAAACTCATTCTTTCTAACCGTATATTCCCCATTATTATACATCTTAAGACAGAGGAGTTATTCAAGCCGATAAACTTTTTCGTGCATCCCCTAGGGCAAGAAAAAAAAATCTTTGCACGAAAAAGTTTATTGGCTTGAATAACTCCTCTGTCTTAAGAGGTATAATTATGGGGAATATACGGTTAGAAAGAATGAGTTTTCAGCTAAAGATTTCACCACTTATTTTTTTCCTATCATTTTATTTTTACCGCGCTGCGGTAAATTCTAATTTGAAAGTTCAAACCTCTGGTAGATCCGAACGGCAAATCAGATCGGATCAAATGGGATGTCGATTGGTGCAGAAAGAAAACCTCTAATAGAATAAGTAAAAAAATCCCGAGTAATTAACTCCAAAATTAGTTTTTTCTCGAAAAACCTCATTTTTAGGTAAAAAAATATCGAAAAATAGCCCTACTTTGCAGCGGATAGCTACTTGACCATAAAAGCTACATTAAATCTAAATATAGTTTTTAGAAAGAGTGGTTCAATACCCCGGACTATTTTTCTTATTTTTGATATGACGTCATTTTACCGCATGAGAGACTCGGCGGGATTTTTTTCAATAGTACTAATTGATTCTCCATCGATTAAAAAAACCGTTATCGGTATAAAATTCGACGTAGAATGCGATGGTTATAATAAAAATGCAATACAGTTGGGGCCCCATTGTTAAAATTCGATTTAAAGATTTCAATTGGTGATAACAATGTGAAATATTTAATAAATTTTGGTGGAACAATTTTTTTCTTAAAGTTCACTCTTTTAGCTTTAAAATGGTAAAAAAAATTTTTTTCTAACTCAAATAGAACCAGAGTTATGAATTTTTTAAAAGTGAGCGTCTAAGCAGAAAATCATCAAATTTTCACATTTTCGACCCTCGATATTTCCCAAAATATTTAAGAAAAAGAAAATCCTCGCGGATGGCTATCTTTTTTTCGATAAGAACCCGTAAAAAAAATTTCATCCAAATCAAAAACATGTCGGTCAGAAAGTGTTCGGTTTGTAAAAGAATCACCCATATGTATAAATACAATAACAAAACAATGTATAGTTTAAAAGGAAAAAAAACATAGTACAAAAATATAGTCTAGTAAAACATTATAAAAAAAACATGGCTAACAAAAAACACTGTACAAACACATTAACTACCAAGAACATTGTATAAGAAAAGTACCTAAGAAGACCATCTTATAAGAACATAATAGACTTAAATATGTTATCAAAATCATATTAATAAAAGTAAAATATTTCTAAAAATAAATTCTCATTTATTTAATCTTAACAAATTTACAAATGAATTCTGAAACAATTAATCAAAAAATTCATTAGTGTGTTGCTTATTTGTTTAGCTCTCATCATCCAAACTCTAGCTAATTCCAACAATGTTAAATATTCATTAATTGTCGTAAAAAATCATCTAGGAAACTTCACATTATCAATCTCTGATAAAAAAATATCTAGAAAAGAAACGTCAACATAAAAAATGCCTACAAGCTCTAATAATAATAATATCAGATCTAATTCCTAAAACAGCTGTGGTTGAATATTAATAAGAACAAAAAGAAAAAAATAGCATATTGAGATATTTATGATGGATGAATGAATGATTAAAGAAAATTTATTCGATGTCAAAGACATTGACAATAGAGCTTTGAATATAATTATAAAGATAGCATTTTTCTTTCTCTTTTTGCACTCCCACCAGAGCATGGCCTAATATTAATTTTTGAAGTTACTCTTATATTTATTTTGAAAATAATATATCAACAATTGTATAATGAATTATAATTATTAGTATTATAGTCAGGACGTCATTTCAGATTTTGCTTAGGAGGGCCTAAAAAAGCAATTTGACAATTCTGCTTGCCCTGAAGATGAGTGCGACTAGCGCTCGAAACGTCGGCGACAGAATATAACGTTTTTTCTTTCGTTTTACCTGGCTGCTGTGTCCAGGAAAGACTTCCGTCCTCTCCCTAATTATTAATATATATTTTTTTAATACAAAGTATCGTATACTACCTGGGAACGCTTCACACGGGGATTGTTTGGGGTCACCAATCCGAGACGTTGCTCTTCTCCTTTGCTAGGCCCCCCGGCGGCCCTGTAATTGCTTATATTTTAATGAAATCTACAAAAACTAACAATTTTTAAGAAATTTAACAAAATTTATTGAAACAAACGCTATTTCTACTAAATGTTCAAAATCTTGGGAGGAATTGGCGCGAATTTCACCACAAACGTTCCTGATTAAAGCCCATTATTATAAGTTATTACTCATCCGCTGATCATTTCAAGGCTTGTCACTTCTTCAAAGGGAATAATTTATTTTCTTTCTTTTAATTATATCTAAAAAATTTTTCAAATTCTTTAATTAAAAAAAAAAAATTCACCATAGTTATCAGACTACATCGTAAGAATATTCTATGTTTATGGAACCGTCAAGTTGATTTACATAAATTAATGTAAATACGTAATAAGATCTCTATTTTTTATTTATTTTTTTAAATTAAAACCTTTCAAAGTAATATTTTATCTTTGTTTTACAATCTGACATTTAATTTTGACATACGTTTTATTTATTTTTATTCTGTAGTTAAGGAGGAGGAGATATAAGGAATGAGAAATCAGGTTTTTGTTTTTTAATTTTATAGAAAATGAATTCTTTTAAGAGTATGAAAATGACTGGCCGAATGGCGGAAGCTAACGGTCAAAAACTTAAAAAAAAAAAAAAAAAAAACAATATTAATAAAAAAAATTATCAAATTAATTATTTCTTCGTCATTTTATAAATTTTTATCCCAGTTCTTTTATTGTATTAATAAAATATTTGTTTTAAGTGTTAAAATTAATTAGGCGGAAGCAGCCAAAAAAGAATGATCTTTCTATCATCTGGAAACGTTTCGTTTTTTTATTAAGAAACATCTTCGAATCCCGAGTAAAAATTATTAAAATCGATTGATCGAGGGACACGCCCGCAGCAGGTTTGCATAGTGAACCTTGAGGGACACAGGGATATACACGTTCACACCAGGGACACACAGGAATATACACGCCCGCACCAGGGACACAGTAGGTCGTAAGTGACCAGAAGAAAATTGTTCCCAGAAATTGTGTCCCCAGAACAGAAACTGTGTATTTGAAAGTAATACTGTCATGATCGCTGAGAGAGGGGACCCGATATCTATGAATTTAAACTAAAAGTTTCTGATGAAAAAAATATTTAATTGATTTTCAATATATTTTTATTTCTATGCTTTTGGATCGAACTCCACATAAAAAAAAAATTTTCAAAATTTGTATGTTAAATTTTTCTCTCTGAGGGGTCTAGAACTCTTTAGGCTTCCACTCTTATCATGAAAAAACAATATTTCCTTGAAATTTATTTCACCTCTGAAACGATTATACAAATTTAAAATTAAAATTTTTTTTGGTTAACCTCCCGGGGGAATACATCTTGCGGCTTGGTGGTTCTGAAAACTGTCATCAGCTAATAAAATCCTGTTCAATGAATAATTGAAGGGGTCGGGCGCAGAGAGTGCTAACACACAAATATATAGTCCTGAGATATTTCAATTTTAAACTTTGGAAACAAACAAAACACCAATAGCAAGTTTGTTTGCTACTGTCAGAGCACTCTAATGGCAATATCAGACTGAGAAACAAATTGTACAACTAGTACAAACCTTTGTTCAATTGATGGTGCTGAAAACTTGGGTTTGTCATAATTGTGGATTAGCACTATCTGTAGCCAAACCCTTCAATTGATATTACTTGAATCAACCTTAGTAAACATAGGCGTAGCCAGAAATCTTTGATCGGGGGTTCAAGAAATTTTTTTCAAAAATTTAAAAAATTTAAGATTATTTTAGGGTATTTAGGCTATAATTCATTTTGTTATTATTTTTTACTTTCTCTTACCTATGTATATATGTAATATATATATAGAGAGAGAAAGTATTGGATTCATGTCAAAAATTCGATGTCGAGATTTTGATGGATCTTCACGTTTTGAGGTCCCCTGAATCCAAAAAAGTGGTTTTCGCGACATGGTCTGTCTGTGGGTGTGTGGGTGTGTGGGTGTGTGGGTGTGTGGGTGTGTGTTCAATTTTAAGCATGAAGGAATTGAGCTACGAGGTTGAAATTTTATATTTAAGTTAAACACCACCCGGGACCGGAAAATAAGCTTTTAATCAAAATCGGCCAAAGAGTACTAGTACTTTACTGATGTACTTTTTCAGTTTTTTTCGATTTTCTCAAAATTTGCTCCAACGATTTTTTTTAAATTCAAAAATCAATTATTTTTTAGATGCTCTTTCAAATGTATATTCTCATTTTGCGATTGAAATCTTCTGAAGACCACTTTACTCTTGTATTTCATAGGGAAGGATAGGAGAAATGGTTGCCATGGTAACAAAATATAAATATTTTCCCATACTTATAAATTTTACATCTGAATTCCAATGTTCCGTACTGTCGGGAACTAAATATATGTCGACACAAAAAATCTGGTGTGACAAGCACAGAACACAACTTTCGATTACCGAAGGTAAGAGAAAGTTGTGTGCTGTGCGCCAGTCACACCAGATTTTTTTTTTAGCTAGAGTAAATTATTATATTTTACTTTCTCTTACCCTTTCTGGGGGTGGGGGCGGGTTTGAATCCCCCCTCCCCGTGGCTACTCCTCCTATGTTAGTAAATCTCAGATTTTTCGAAATTATTTCTTCATTGTTTTCCTTTTCCTGACGTTTCGGCTTTTAGTGTAACGTCCTGCTTTAGTTTCAAAATTTTTCTAATAGTGATTCTAAACTTCACTGTATAATAAAGCAACAATATGCCATCGGGCCTAGCAAGAAGAAAGGACAACAGTTACCAGGATAAATGTTGTTAAGCCTGTCCTGAAAATCGAGACGGATCGTCCCCGTCAAACAGGACTGAGGATCAAAATAAAGTATTGTAAATAAATTAAAAAAAAAAAAAATCAATCATCGATTTAAAAAAATCACACACCGAAGAGGGGACTTAAATTCCCAAATAGCTAGTTGAGGTTCCTTTCTAAATAGACTTTAGCCTACCTAATATGATAACATTTTTAGAAAACTCTAATCAGGATTAGAGTTGGTGTGGTCTATCCAGGGGAAGGAGGGCAAAGGACCAGACCCAAGAATCATGGGTGATTCGCGGGTGGCTGACCGGGTGCTGCCGTCGCCTCGCCTCCTCAACTCCCGTTGCTATTCCTGTCTGCAGCCCTCGGGAACCCATTTAAGGCTGCTCCGGTGACGCAACCGCTATATGAAACCAAAATATCCCCTCTGCCTTTGCCTCTACTCTATTGCTACCGCCTCCACACTCACACATATACACACCCCCACAAAAAAATAAAAAAAAAAATTACACCCACATAGTCAAACATTTCAAAATACATACCGTAATGTAAAAAATTGTAAAAGTATTATTCATTTCTTGAAATTTTTTCAAAAAAATTTTTTGCCAAGTGTTGATTATATAAAGATTTGGTGTGACTAACCTCACAATTTCTATCAGTAATCGAAAGAAATCTAATGTACCGTCAAAACAGATTTTTTGTTTTCTAGTTTGAATCAAGGGCGGATCCAGAGGTGTTTCTCGGGGGGGGGGAGTAATCTGGTGTGAGTGGTCGCACAGCACACAATTTTTTCTTAATTTCGATAATTTAAAGGCGCATTCTGTACTTGTTTGCCAGAATATAAATACAAATCAAATTTTTAAGTATTAATTTTTAAATTTTACATTAAAAATAAATTTTTTTTCGAAAAAATCTCGGGGGTGGGGGTAATTACCCCCTTGTATCCGCCCTTGGTTTGAATAGAAGTTTCTAGGGCCGAATTTGTCTCTAGCCAAAGTAGGCAAGTGCTTTGGGCGGAGTGTGACAAATTATGGAAAAAATAAAAATTATTTTTTTCAAAAAATTTTGTAATTTTCTTCTAGCTATATTAATTTTCAAAATTAGGCTTACAGTGGAGAAGGGATAACATTTGAAACCAGTCTACATTATATTCAACTTAAAACTATGAGGAATTCACTAATGATAATCTTTAATAATAAATTAGAATTTTGGACTTGAAAAAATGAGTTTTATTGAGACAGCTAAAATACTGAAATTTTATGTACTTTTTATTTTGTATAGAGAGGTTATTTATGAAAAGTTCATAGTTTTCGAGTTATAAACAAACCACCTGCAAAAAATGAAATTTTTTAGTCTATTTTGCATTTTTTTCACAGGTCTCGAAATTTTATTAGTAAATCTCAAATTCGAATTCAGCACTCCAAAAAGCATAGAATGCAAGAAATCAAAACTACCTCGCAACTTTCCGTGTTAAAATCACAATATGATTCAACTAATTAATTACCTATCCATTTAAAATAATCTTTTAAATTAAAAAAAAACAATACATACCAGATACAATGGCGGAAAAGAGTGATTGCTTCCTCCGTGGATCAAAGCCTGCTCCATATAATATTATATTGGCCTAGGAAAATATTTAAAAAATATTATGTTTAGTCTATATTTAGGAAATGGTTGATTATACACTTAAAAAAAGGCCTAGAATCAAAAATAGAGAGCATACCTTGACAAAAAAAAAATTCCAATTCTAAACATAGATAACCTTCGGAACAAATTTATTTTCGCACCATTCCGGATATCCTTATTCATTTTTACAAACATCAAATTTGACAGAAAATGAGTTTTAATCCTTTCGTAATCTAATTTTTTTAAGACTGACCATCATCCGTAAATAAATCAATAAAAAAGACTCGCCGTCAGAGGATCAGAGGATTTAAGATACTTAATAATAAATATAATTGTATTGTAGGCTTACATTTAATTTAATAACACCTAGGTTGGGCTTTATTTGAAAATCGTTAGACGTATTTCAAACATCGCCCTAAAGATTGTAAATAAGCCAGTCAATATATCATTTATGGTAAAAAATGATTTGCCAGATGAAAGCGGGATAGACCTGGTTCGAGTCCAGAGAGTGCGATTTGTCCAATCAAACACAAACTCGCGAATTATTTCTTATCTTATGATATTTTACTATTTCTCTCAACAAAAAATTACACTAAAAATACACTGTACGTCAATGAAAACACTTTGTTTGACCTGTTCTAATCTACCTTATTGATACTCTAATTTAAGAAACATTTTATATGAAATATCTTATACATTTCTAAGTAAATTTAACACAAATCCATATGATTTTAATAAATAATTAAAATTTAAATAAAACAAAGACAAAAATGTCGAAATTTTTTTATTAAGGTGCTCGTCTCGGGGTGCTAATTTTGGGAGATTCCAGCGGCCACAATTTTGAAGCTATCGACCTCAAATTTTTTTTTAAATTAAAGCTATTTAAAATGTCTACAACTTCTAGAAGCCCTTTTTTTGATTTTCGAAAAAATAAATTTTTTTTTAGATTAATCGCATTAAATAAAAGATATTTTTAAAAAATTCGCTCTATATCTTATAGAAAATTAAATTAGTAATCATTGTGTTAAAAAATAATTAATTTTTTACCCTTAATTAATTAGCTGGAAACTTTCAAATGAAATGGAAAAAATCCCTTGTATTCCTATGGGAAAAACTAACGCCATCTCTTGCCGCCTCGAGTAACTCGGTAGTCAATCGTGTCCTAACGGTTTTTCGAGACGCGCACCTTAACGCCAAATTTATAAAATTTTAAAATAATCTTTCAATTTCAGTTTTTCTCTGTCTATTTTATTGGAAATACTTATAAAAACAAAATTTTGAATTAATATCCAACAAAAGAAATATATAAGATATTTCATATTAAATGTTTCTTAAATTAGAGTATCATTAAGGTAGATTAGAATAGAACTTCTTAAGAAGACACAAAATGTTACGTTTTCATTGACGCGCAGTGAAGAAATATTTTGGATTTTTCTTATTCAAATTTTCATGTTATAGTTTTCAGATGTATACTTTTTTCAAAATTTAACTATTTTTTCCACTCATGCAAAGTTTTAAGTAAAATAATTGTCAAGTCCTAAAACATTCCACTTCAAGAGAAGATTTTATTAAATGAAAAATAATTTCTCTTGTGAAGGAAATTCATCATATATAGATTTTATCTCACTTTTTTTTTGGTGGTTTAAAAGGAAGAAAGGCGGCAAAGTTGCGGTCTCCTGAACATCCGATGACAGCTGACGAAACCCAGATGTAGATTCTGGGTGAAGGTTTATTATTTTTGGCACAACAAATGGTTAACATTTTTTTTTTTTTTCAAAAGAACACTAATTAATTTTTATGTTTCATTTTAAAATATTCTCCTTTTAAAAGAAAGAAATTTTTTTTTACTCCCCCCCTCCCCCTTTTCCGATTTGGTTATTTAAGTAGCAAACTAAGTCTTTAAAAATATACTGCTTTTTGTTTGTTCCCTTCGTTTTTTTTTAAATCTTCTCGCTGAAGCTATTTAGTATGTCTAATTAGAAATGTTCTGCCTATCATATTCTTTTTTTTCTCTCTTGCTTATACAGATGGCATTTTTCTTTCCAGACTCCCGATGAACCTTGTACTATTCAAAGCACACTTAATATTTTATCAGAAAGCAAAGGTCTCGTGTCTTTTTTATTTCACAAATCAATCTAAAAATTTTTACTATTAATCAAAATTAACTCATGTTTGGTCTTGTTTTGACAGATTTATTGTAGATTCTCTAAGAGGTGACCAAGTAAAATCGGGTATATACAGTGGAACCTCGCTTAACGAGCATAATTAGTTCCAGAATCAAACTCGTAAAGCGAAACACTGGTTATGCGAAACAATTTTTCTCGTATAAATTAATGTAAAATATTATAATGCGTTCCATGTCGAAAAAATACTCTCTTATGATTTTCTTCCTGTTTCTTCTTCGGGGACATTTTTGCAAGGGTTTAATAAACCTATCATACAAAAAATTACAAATCTATTTCCTGATTATCTTGCTAATAATTAATTCAATTAATTTTTTTAATATAACCTTACCATTCAAGCCATTGCCTAATTGGCCAATATGAGATTTTGCTAACTAACAAGTAGATATAAAGTACGAATTATCAATAGACGATTTATATACTAAGCCATATCAAATTTTACTAGAGAAGTATATACCAGGTGTCTCTGTTAAAAAAAGAAACAAAATATATTTAATGTAATAAAATTATTATAATTGTTTTCGAATACCTGAATAAATTTTACCTTTTATTATCAATCTTTGAAGATGAATTAATTTAATTATAAAACTTTTTATATAAAAAACAAAATTTAAATAATGTTAGTAAATTCTAAAACACTTATAGTTTTTCTCACTAAATTTTAATTATTTTTTAATTTGTAAATATAACAATATACTCTAGCTTTCTACATAGTAGACTATATCATATTTTGTGATGAGATAATAAATTCTTTTAAATTGTTTCAGGTGAATGGAGGCAGCCCAGCAGAGAAAGCCGGACTTCAAGCTGGAGACGCTCTTATCAAAGTGAACGGGCAGGACGTATTCCAACTCAGGCACAAGGAGGCTCAGGACACTATCGTCCGGGCAGGCAACAACTTCGAACTCACCATCCAAAGGTAAACTCTCATCATTCAAAACTGCTTGAATTCGAGAAAAAATTATCCTGAAATAAATTATATTTTTATTGTAATTTTTTATAATGAATTTAACATTATGAACAAACAATAGTTCACTCAAGAATTAATCTTAATTGTCGTAACAAAACTGCTCACCTGGGATCAACAATATGATGAATTGTGATTTAAAAAAAATAAAATTGGTTTAAATATTTATTTGAATAACAGTATTCTTTGTTTGCTTATTAAAAAATTAATTTACTTGATTACTAGATTAAAGGGAATTCGTTAAATTTTTGGATTTTAGCCAAAATGTCATTAAAAAAAAAAAATTCTTTAATCAACTCCTGCTACCTGATACTTGACAAATTCCGTCTCGGATTACTCATCTAATTAATGTCTTGTTACTCATTCTCTTGTAATTGTTAAACTACTATTCAGGCCTCCCCTTTCTAAAGTCATTTCCCGGGGAATTTTTTACTAAAAACGATGTCATTCACAAATTATCTAAACTAGATATGTTAATAATCAAGTGCACATCCAGAGACGGGGTTAACGGACTCTATAAACCACCATTGGAGTAATTGAAGAGCTTTGTAAAAAAAACCACTATCGATTACAAACATTTCAATAAAATTAAATAAACTTTGTTATGATAATTAAGATTAAATCTTACCGCTGTTCATAAATGTTAAATTCATTCCGAAAAAAAATTGCCCCTTGCTCCTATCTTCTTAATTCTTCACTCAGGAACCTAATTCACAGGGAACTGTGTAAAGGTCAGAAAAAAGACCTATTTCCATAATAGATTAATGAGTTTGATAAAATAGCCTTTTAGATTAATATAAATTATTTGGGAAATGGGAAAAATTACTTAGCTTCTTAACAGTCATTGTAACAAAAAAAAAAGACATGCTTTAATTAAGTGACAGAAAGAGATATCATTTTAATTGAGTTATTTAATACAAAGAAATTAAATAGATAAATAAAAAAAGAGATTGGATTATCTTTTTAAATTATCATTTTTTTAAGGAAAACAAAAAAAAAGTGGAATGTTATTAATTCTATAATCAAATATAACATTGAACTTCTATCATAATTATTTCTAGGGTGAAGACTAGCTTTCTGAACAAAATGAATAAAAGATTGCTTTTAGCCCGGAATATTGATTACATCTTATAGCCGATTAGAGGATTAAACCCGGCATTAAATCTGTATATACAACCATTATAGAATTATTTATTTATTTTTTAAATTCTGGGTCTTTTTCGGCATATGAAGCCATTTAGATCCCGTCCCTATTTATTTCAATCAATTGGTATACAATTAAATTGAAATAAATTTTTTCGCCTCGAACGGGATGCGAATCCTTGACCTTTGGCACCAGAAGCTAATGCTTTATCTCTGAGTCAAGGCCCTTAGAAATATTAAATTACATTACACATGGATGGAGGAAACCTTTACTTACAATGACATTAATAATATCTTTGTCTCTCAGGGATGTCATTTAAGGGAGGACAAGGCAAGGGCTGATACAGGGGAGGGGTAAAGGGATAATTACCCCCCCTCCCCGAGATTTGAGAAAAATATTGTTTTTGGGAAAAAAATTGTATTTTTTTAATATAAAATTTTAAAACCTAATACTTAAAATTTTGATTTATTAAACTACAGAATGCACCTTTAAATTACCGATAATAAGAAAAAATTGTGTGCTGTGCGACCAGTTACACCAGATTACCCCCCCCCCCGAGAAACTCCTCTGGATCCCCTGGGACAGAGTAGGTTTTGTCCCCCATTTTCCCCAAGGTTTAAAAAAAATAGTTCCTTCTTATTAAGCAAATCCTGAAACTGTTTGCTGACTCTGATTGAATATCCAAATCAAATTTTAAATATATAGAATGCCGAAAAGAATAGAATATATAGAAATAGGCCTACATACAGTACATACATTTTTTCACGGAAATTTCAGCAAGTTTCTGAATGAGACACCGCCAGCCCTCTACAATCGAAATTCAAGGAAAATAAGATTATTTCGGATTATTTATTCTTTGACTTTGACACTTTGATCTGTGGATTATGCCTACAGCTAGTAAATGAAAATGCAAAAATATTTATAAATGCAACCTTTTCAATCATAGGCCTTTAGAAAAAATAAATTCCTGGGGGGGAGAACATTCAAAAAATTACATTCTTATACTGTACAGTGAGGGACAATATTAAGTCCCACCAATGCGTTTTCTACTTGTAATTATTTCATTGTTAAAAAAAAAAAAATTATATGTTTTTTTAATGGAAACTTTCATTGCTTAAAACTTGAAAATTTCCAATAAAGATTTTCATTTTCTTTTATAAAAACAATGAAATAATCACAATTAGAAAAAGCATGGGTGGGAGCTAATATTGACCCTCACTGTACATAAAAGAAATTTTAATTACAATTTGGTTAGTAGGCCTATATGATTTTTTAAACCTTTTTTTCGGCATCTTAGGCCATATAGATTATAAACAATCTGCCAATCTGCATTTATAATAACAAAATTTGTACTTTATAATAACAAAAGGCAAATTTATTTACACCATTTGGTATGCAAGTGATTTAAATAAACATTCATCGGCCTACCTCCGAACCCACATCCCTTGGCTTTTAGGTTATCAATATTATATTATATTAATTTGGGAGTGAGAAGTATATGATTAAAGTTTTTTCTCAAAATTTAACACAGGCTACTAGCAGATATATTAATAAAAATAATTTCTCTATCATCTCTCTTTACTCTCCCAATGTGTTAAGAGTGTTAAAGAGATCTAAAAAAAGCCTTATATTTATAAACAAAAACTAAAAATGTAAATATAGTCGGCGTATTCTTAGCCTTATATTCAACAACGAAGAGGAGGAAAATTCTTCCCATAAATATTCAAATTTATATTTAATAGAGATGGGTTTATAATTAAGAACTAATGTTTAAGGAGAAGAAAGAAAGTAAATGATTAGTTTTTATCCACGATTGAATAAACATCATTAAGATTTAATGGTTCTCTAGTTAGATGTCAAGAAAAACGAATGACGACATTGGCCTGATAAGGTAAATGCACTCTAGGAATGATAAGAAACGAAAGGAGAAGATGTAATAAAATAAATACTTTTTACTTTTATATATGCTCTCAATGCAATAATTTATTAATATAAATTCTTTTTAATTAGAAATTCCGGATTATTTTATTTTATCTGAAAAATTTTGTAAAATGAACCAAAAGACAAATTTCAATTCCTATATAATATAATTTACTGTACATTTATACAAAGAAGTGGCGTATCTAAGGGGTGGGGGGGATGGTCTGAGGGGACTGCAGCGCCCCTAAAATTCTACAAGTGAAAGTAAAAGTTGTAAAATATCAAGAGTTTTAGCACAACTCTAAAATATTTCAGGTAGTCTAAAAATGCTTCTAGATACATAAAATTTAAAAAAATTTTCCGGGGGAGGACCACCCTTCTCGTCTCGTTGGGGGGGATTTCATACCCCCAAAACCTCCGGTATAATCATCAGCCCCTCCCTCCAAAATCAATTTCTAGATATGCCACTGATACAAGGTGTTTCTGTAAGGCGCGGAAATAATTCAGGGGGTGGTTAGGCCTATATTCGACAAAATAAATAATAAATTCCTATATTCAGAAAAGCATCTTTTACCAGATATTCGCCAATTTCGTTTTTTTTCCACTATATACTGTAATTTATTTATATCTCAGGGCTTGATTTTTTTCCCCAAACTTGGACTTAATTTTTCGGCATCGGAGGCTATTTAGATCCCGCCTCTATTTATTTCATTTGATTGATAGCCAATTCAAATGAAATAAATTTTTGTCGCATGAGACGGGTGCGAGCTCTTGACCCCTAGCACAAGAGACAGAAACTCTACCACTGGGCCATGGGCTTTATAAAAAAAGTGAGTTATTTGCAAAAATACAACTCAATGGATCAAGCCCAGACATAAATTATTTATTAAGGAGTCAAAAAAAAAATCCAAGACATAGGCAGCCAAAATTATTTCTTTTATTGTTGCATATTATTATAGATTATATTTTTATATTTTATAGAAAGCGCCACAATAACATGTTATAATAAAATGTACGAAAATATTTTAGCTCTGAAGATGGCCTAGACCAGTGGCCGAAACGTCAGCCTGGAACGGCAACAATAAAAGTAATAATTTTGGCTGCCTATGTCTTAGATTTTTTTTGACTCCTTAATAATACTTCCAGCCACAAAGACATACCTTCCAATAAATTATTTAGTGTAACAAAATGGCGAATATTTAGTATAAAAATTCTTTTTATTTTAACAAATATACTTAACCACACTTGAATTATCTCCTTTCATAAGGAAATACAGTACGGAGCTGTTCTATTGCTCTAGAATCCATCATCCCACCTCATTTTCATCAATATCGCTACATCAATGGATGGACTGACTGGGTGTGTGGAGGCCAATCTATTTATTTAAGATTAAAAAGTTATGAATAAATTGCATCCTTTCCAAACACGAGATGCATTCGGGTATAGGTAAAATTTAGAGTCAACTTAACATGTGAAAAAATTTAAAGGAGTTTGAGATACTATTAAATTACAATACAAATATATACAACCAATTAAATCAAGATGAAAAGATAGCAAATAATAGCGAATAAAAAAAATTCAATTTTTATTTGATAATAAATTAAAGATAATTATAATTTGAATAAATAATTAAGTACCATAAAATAATGTAAAAACAACAAAAGATAAAATCGTTAGTAAATTATCAAAAGTAAGAATTAATAAAAATAGTTTTTTAGATGTAAAAAAAAAAAAAAGAAAATGTTAGCGCATAATATAAGAATTTTCACCTTAACCCTAGGACCTTTTTCGTCCTCCGGGAGGAATTTATTTATTTACCGG